>ML094176.1:4343-25549 GCA_003697995.1 Taxidea taxus jeffersonii
TGTGTTTAAAACAATATGTTATGAATACAGTTCATCCTTACCACTTTACTTTTTGTTGTATTTAGCAACATTAATTAGCTTACTTTACAAAGGAAAACCATCAACATTCTGACTGATGTATTTTCGTGTATTTATCTTCAATATTTGGAGTATAGGTAGTACATGTTCTATCACATACAGTTTTGATCATGTTAAAAATACAAAAAAAGTATTTAAATGTAATTATACTACTTCTGTGATTCTTCTTTTTGGTTTTAAATAATTAATATAGTCACATGATTTAAAATTCAAAAGTTAGAGATAGGTGATATGACCCCTTTAACTCCTCCTATCAACTGATCACCTAGTCTGCTTTTTCCAGAGGTAAATAAGGTTACCAGTTGCTTTCCTATCCTTTTATAAAAATAGAAGTATTCTGGCAATATAATCAAGTCTAAATTAATATTTTTCCTAATTTTGTGTGAATGCTAGACTATATTGTATATACACTGTTCACTTTTTTTTTCCACTTAAATATATCTTGGGTGTCATTCCACCTCATTGCATAAGGGACTTGTCAATTTTTCTTATGACAGGATAGTATTTCATTATCTGTAAGTGCCATAATTTATTTAGCCAGTCTCTTACCAACAAATATTTTAATCATTTTTAATGTTTTACTAATACAATGCCAAAAAATTGCCTTTCATTTATGCCATCTTACATGTGTGCATGTTTATCTATGTAATGAATTCCTAGAAGTGAGTTTGCTCGGTCAAAGAGTATGGGTGTATAGGCATTTTATACTTCAGTCACTAATACATTAGCGTGCCTTTTTCCCTTATGTCCATGCACATAGCATGTCACCAGGTTTTTAGATCTTTGCTAGTCTGGTAGTTGAAAATGCACTTTTCAATACAGTCTCAATTTTCATTCCTTATTTTAATCAGATATCCAGGAACTCTTATCTGCTTATGGTTTATTATTAATTTTCTTTCCTGGGAAGTGTTTGCTTTGCTAATTTTTCTATTGCGTAGTTAAACTTGTGTACTTTTTCTAATTTTAGGAAATATTTGTATGATAGGAAAATGATTGCTTTATAAAATAATGTGTTATTAGGTGGCAGCTTTCATTGATGTATCAAAAATACCGCCCCCCAAATAAAGTGGTTTAAGATTTTATTTATGTATTTGACAGAGAGAGAGAGAGAGTATAAGCTGGGGGGCAGTGCCGAAGGAGAGGGATAATTAGGCTCCTTACTCAGCAGGGAGCCTGATATGGGACTTCATCCCAGGATTCTGGGATCATGATCTGAGCTGAAGGCAGACGCCTAACTGATTGAGCCACCCAGGCATCCAATGAAGTGGTTTAAGTAAACTAAAAGTATTTTTTCTTCTCTAATGATTCTATTAGAGACACAGTCTATGAATGAACACATGGTTTCTTACTGGCTCAGGGTGGCAACACTAATTCTTAATATTCCAGAGATCAAGAAGAATGGAGAGGTCCAAAGAAGTTGACCCACAGTTTTTTCTTAAGGGCAAGAATTGAAAGTAGGATTCTTCACTCCCAGTCAAACCCTGTTGGTCAGAGCTTTGATTAAGGCCATAACTAGCTGCTCAGGAGTCAGAATTACAGCCTTCAGTTGGCAGCCTCGTATACAGAGAGACTAATGCACTAGAAAAGGGCATACTGGCTCCTGGAGGGAAACTATCAATTTGCCATAAGGGAGTTGAAAGTATAATTCTTGGAGTCTTTTTGCTTTTGCTTATTGTAGATTGTATCCTGCAAAATAGTAGTTTGTTCATATATCTGAATATATTGATCTTTCTTTATGGTTTCTGCATTTAGTGTCATCTTTAAAAGTATCTTTCTCATTCTGTGATTATCTTTTGAAAATCATTTGTTATTCTAGTAAACATTATGGGAGTGGCAGCAGCAATTGGTCATGTTTCTCCCTCTTCTGTCTTCTTCTTCTTTTGACATTTGAAATTTACAATATGAAATTATTAGTTTCATTGTCAGTTAAAATGCATGGCACCAGAAATAACACTTAAGTCTTTTATCTTTACCATTACATATCCACTCATATTCTAGTGTGCTAAATATTTTTTTAAGATCTATTCCATTACTATCATCATTCATCATGGACAAGTTTCAAGATAGGCTGAACTCCACTTATTTGTTCACTGCATTTATGTCCTGAATCTATTGTTCTTTGGAAATTAAAAAGAACTTGTGGGGTGTAAGGAAGCATATATAAGAGCTTAGGGAAAGATACAGCAAAGAGAGCTTGAAATGTTCACTAAATTGGATTAATAATTGAAATAAAAGTAATATGCTTTGTAAAAGGTGATTTAATGGCTTGGAAAATTTAATTATGACTATCTGATTAAATTAAAGTGTCACAAAACATTGGTATGTATCATCAGAATTGATTTGTGACACCACTGCAGTTTTAGAATGATGAAGCTACAACAAGAGATAAAATAATTTTGCCCTCCAGTAAAGAATTAAAGGACAGAAGTTGCAGTGCAAAAATGTGTGTGACAGTGACAGTAATTTGAAAACTGTGCTACCCTAGTCCTTTCTTCTCTCTTTCCATCCTTCCCTTCCCCTTCCTCTCTCTCTCCCTTGTGTTTCCTGAATTATTTCCAACTCTTCTCTTTTCTTTTCTTGTATTTTGTGCTGATTCCCTACTTCTGTTTACATTTGCTGATTTTGTCTATTTCAGAAACTAAGTTCTTTAATTTTCCATATGTGAATCTGAGCAGGAAGGGGACAGTGGCGCCCATCACAGATCTTATTACCACTCCAAAGAACATTCCTGACTCATTCCTGAAAGGGTACTTTTGCTATTAGTTATTAATTACACACACACACACACATACATACACATACATTATATATACATACATGTATGGATAATTATATCTTGACACAGTTCTGTATGTAGTTTAATTATAACTTGTTTTCTATGTCAGACTTATGCTAGTCTTATTTTTTAAAGATTTTTATTTATTTATTTCAGAGAGAAGGCACAAACTAGGGAGACAGGCAAAGGAAGAGGTAGAAGCAAACTCCCTGCTGAACAGGGAGCCCAATGTGGGCTTTGATCCCAGGACCCTCAGATCAGGACCTGAGATGAAGGCAGATGCTTAAGTGACTGAGCCACCCAGGTGCCTCACTAATTTTGTTTTTAAAGTCACCCAAAGTTGATTGCTTGGGTGGCTCAGTTGGTTAAGTACCTGACTCTTGATTTCGGTTCTAGTTGTGATCTCGAGATCATGAGACTGAGCCTCGCATCAGGCTCCACCCAGGGCATGGAGCCTGTTTAAGAGTTTCTCTCACCCTCACCCTCTTCTCCTTTCCCCCTGCGCCTCCCCCCGCCTGCCGGCTCATGTGTGATTTCTCTCAAAAAACCCTATAAAGTAAATAATTAAGTCACCCAAAGTATTATATATTCCAACATTGCAATTCTTCACCTGTGGGTCAAGAATATAATATAAATACTATTTTAAAATATAATTTTTGAATATTTAAATGTAAATCTTAGGCTTATCTTTTTATTGTGGTAAAAATACATAATATAAAATTTATCATTTTAATCATTTTGAGTATATAGTCCGTAACATTAAAAACATTCACATTGGTGGTAGTAACCATTCTAAATGGTGTCAAGCAGCAGCTCATTGTGGTTTTCATTTTCACTTTCCTAAGTAATTAGTAATATTAAAATCTTTCTGTGTGCATATTGGCTATTTGTATATCTTTTCTGAACAGATATCCTTTGAAGACTTTTCATACATTGCTGGGTTGCTCTTGAGTCATTGGAGTTCTTTATATATTCTGCAAATTAACCCCTTATTTGATACACGACTTGCAAATATTTTCTCCCATTGTGTGGATTATATTTTCATTCTATTGATAGTGTCCATGCATAAGATTTTTAATTTTGATGTAGCCCAATCTATCTTTTTTATGTGGTTGTTACTTGTGCTTTTGATGTGATTTCCAAAAGTCATTGTCAAATCCAATGTCATGAAACTTCTCCAGTATGTTTTCCAAGAATTTTAGAGTTTTTGGTGTTGTATTTATATGTTTGATCCATTTTGAGTTAATTTTTGTGTATTATGTATCGTAAGGTTCCAACTTCACTCTTTTGCATTTGGATATCATTTTCCTGACATGGTTGGTTGAAAAGACTTAGGCTTATCTTCATGTATGTTTCTAAGTTCTATTTTTTAAAGCACTGTGAGATGAAAAAAATCATATCTTCGTGCATGTAATTTCTTTTTCTTTGTGTCTTAGAAACTTTTGACTCACCTTTGACTCACCATGAAAAACTCAGTTGTATAGCTGAAAATTTTAGGCATGGAATAAGCAGCCCTTCAGTGACACAACCAACTATTGCTACAAATGCTATTCCGACTTCTCAACTCTGTTTGCCACCATTACTCATAACACTGAAGTATTGACAGAAGAAATGAAAGAGATGATTCACAGATTGATAGGTATGTAGACAGGCTGGCTGAAATAGGCACTTGTATTATTGATTAGCATTGCCTTCATGATACATTAGTAAATAATCCTAAACCACATAGTTCTTCAGCTTGCACAGTCCAAAAAAATGGAAAATATATAAATAAATGAGTAAAAATAAAATTGCCCTCATTTAAAAAAAAATTAAAATGCCTCTTTTAAACAAAGGTAACATTTCTTGGTCTTGTAGACTGTCACACAGAAGATACTGTAACTTTGGGGATCATGCATGTTGTTGGGGGCTCTGTTCACTCATTTCTTCTCTACTTCCACTACAAATCATTCTTGGGGGAGGATATGGAGGTGAAAAATAGGAAGCAAGGCAGAGTTTAGTCTGGAGGATGGTAAGACATATGAAACTTGGGATGCTTAGGAAAATGCTACCCAAGTGGAACTTGATCTATTGGGCTTGAGGCATACGGCAAACAGGAGCAATTCTGTAAGTAGGTGGAAACACTTTACTGGAAGATAAAGGAGCAGTAAGAGGTTTCTATCATGGGCTTTATCATAGCAGGGGCTGTGTATATTCTGAGAAAGCAGTCCTACTGTAATCCAAGAGAACAGGAACCATATTAACCTAAGAACTGTTAGGTGTATATTTTGAAACAATAGAAAATTATTTGTTTACAATTCTTTCCTGATGCCAAAACAGGTAGTTTGCAAGGTGGTAAAAAACTAGGTATTGGACATTGGAGGGCAGTACAATAAAGATTCAAACCCTGGTTATCCTACTCCTTAGCCATCTAACTATGTATGCTTCTTTTTCTTTATTTGTAAAAATGGCAAAAAGCATATTTGGAGTAAAAGAAAATAACCCAAGATCATAGATATGAAGCTTATTGCATAATTCCTGGTCTGCGGATCAATGATAATTGACATGTATTGTTGTTGCAGCTTCGAGACAAACAAGAAAATTTTGTCAGCGTTGTTACTGACAGAGCAGTGCATATGAACTGATCCTGTCAGTGTACATTAGCAACCTAGCTTTAAGTAGATAAATCAGTACAAAGAATTTTATCTCATACACAAATACAGAAGCACGATCACCCTGGACGTGAAACAGAAGACTGAAAATCAGCTTTATAAAATAGCTAACTAACAATAGCACTTGTTTTCAATATTTTTTGAAGTGCCCAATTTCACATAAAAATGTGAAAGCATAAGTACAGTTAACTCTGCAGTGCTTGAACTTTGCCCTTGACCATGCCTGTCCTGATTTTTAAAGCTTCATTTAAGCATTTCCAATTTTCATCTTGTGGTGTACTTTTGTTTCAGATTTTTCTTCCTATTTACTTGGAATGCCTTAAACATGTCACTATAACCCTTAGCTGTCCTTCATCAGTTATGTGTTATCACCTAAAATCTTCCCTCTAGAAGGCTTAAATGTGGGGTGCCTGGATGGTTCAGTTAAGCAACCGCCTTCAGCTCAGGTCATGATCCTGAGGTCCTGGCATAGAGTCCTGCGTCCAGTTCCCTGCTCAACAGGGAGTCTGCTTCTCCCTCTGGCCCTCCCCCCAATCGTGATCTCTCTCACTCACTCTCTCAAATAAATAAATAAAATCCTTAATAAAAAAAAAAAGACTTAACTATGAAAACAAATGAAGAAACCTAATACCAGAATCTTTAAAAATAAAATCATAGAGGAGTCAGTGCCAATTTAGAAAAAGTTCTCTCAGCATTACCTTAGAGTTCTACTTTGGTAAATAGTAATATTGAACACATTAGTAACACTAACACCACTTACTCTTTGAATAGTTACCTTTTTTATGCAGGGTAAATGTTAAAAGATAAACCTCACAAATAGATTATATTGTAGATATGAAAAGAAGTTTACAAGAATGAACCCTTCCATTTCAATACTAGTTCAAACTCTGGGAGAATGAACATAACCTCTTGTAGCTGCTGTTTTCGTGGAGAGTAATTTCAAATGTTAAATTGGCTGATGCCCAGCATGACTTCTGTTTTTGCTGGTAACAAAGCAGCTAAGACAATGAGGACATTTCCTGAAAGGGTGACTCCAGTGGCGTTGGAGGTCAGCATGTTATTTTCATCTGATGGGCCTTGTTCCACAGACCCAACATTCCACCTTCAAACTTAAAAAGTTGGCCTTATCCAAACTCTAAATATGTTGATCGAAGAGACATCTGGAGTTTGAACGTCTTCCTCAGGATTATACTTAGGAGAATTTCCATTGGTGGCTTGAAAGGCTCTCAGTGGGTCATTGGAAGCTTTAGAAGTGGCATCTCTGGTGTCACATAAAGTTGTATTTACCTCAATTCCTTATAAGAAAAACAGACTAGAACTTTCATCCATTCCAAAACTAAAGTTAAGTAGAGTGACATTTTCACTACAGAGTTCCTGCATCACTAAATGAGAGTTATCAGTGGTCTCATTTGGATTGATCTTGAATGTGCATGTGGCAGTTAGCCTTACAGCCTTACATTGCCTCAGAGGTGATGATCAGTTTTCATCCCTTTTCCATTTGTGCCACACATTCTATACTTTAAACCCAGGTGGACTTTCTGGGGAGGGAATAGCCTTTGGCCTTGGCTGTGGTTTTGGGAAGTCTTTTCTTGTGTATAGGGTTTCTTTGTTGAAATTCTTTGAAAGGTATTCTTGGATAGTTACTTCAAGGAGTTAATAGAGTTGAATTATGCATGTGTGTCTGCTTGCCTCTGACTTGTCTATAGCTTTTCATCTGTGTCTGCCTTGTCGTCACATATGGATTCCACAGTCTTGATTCCTTTTGCACTTGTATTGGGAGACATTGTTGTCTCTGACAGTTTACAAACAAAACTTAACTGACACTGTAAGGTACTACATTCCTTAGAGAATTGAGGGTCAGTGTATATCCTCTTTCAAAAGAAATCACTGTACTGGCATCAGAAGCATTCTTTTTACCACAATAGCTACTACTCTTGCATATGAAATGGTAGATTCGAGGTCACATTTTCATCACATTTATATGATAGTATATCAAGAAGGCAGCTTGAGAAGTCTTCCATTATTTGAGCTGTTCACTAGCCATTTCTTACCCTAAACGCTGAAGATGTCCCAGACATCAGTCCTGTAAGCAGCAGCAGGAACAGTCACCTCCCCCAGATACCACTCGGGATGCCGTGGGCCTGCAGGGTGGAGCAGGAGGTCCAGATGTGTTCCACCTGTACCTCAACCATCTGCCAACATCTCTGGTGTATTTGCCTACATTTGGAAGTTAGAGAATAGACAAAAAGACGAGTAGTCCAGGGGTTAGGACTTGGCAGGGAAAGAAATAAGCCTTCAGAACTGAGAAGTACCTTGCCCCAGTAGCTTGGGTCCTACAGACCCAGAAGGGTGACCCTGGTGGCCCCAGCCCTTTTACCTTTCCTGTAACTATCATCACATGAGCCCCTTGCTGTGGTGGTTTTGTTACCATTTTTAAGTTTTCAAGTTTAGATAAGCCTTCTATGCCAAGGTGGCTGAGTGGGCAAGATTTTCCTTTATGGCCATAACCCAATATGTGGCAGTGTTTGCTACTAAAGGATTCAGATATTCTATTTTGCCTTTTTAAATAATCATATACAATAATGACATTGTTCCTGCAACTGCCTTCTTAGGCTTCTAATTCTCTTCGTTCCTCCAGAAGCTAACTTTGATGCAGAAGTTAATTTGCAGAATAATTATTATGGGATGGCCTGGTGATCAAACCCTGTGGAAGGGAACAGGAGGAAACAGGAGAAGTCCAGTTGTTTGTAAAATTGGCTCTCATCTTTCTCCATGGGGGAGCTCTGGAGAAACAGGATTAAGGCACATTGGACCTAAAATGCCAGTACTTTACACTCCTGTCGTCTGCTTCCTGCCTCTATTAGTCTCTGGGTTTGGGTTTACCCAGAAAGGGTGTAACCTTGAAAAATGTGTCTCTGCACAGTAGAAATATTCCATGAAGTGGATGATAAATGAAAGCTGGGGCAAAATGTCCTTCCTTTGAAGAAGTATCTTGGTGGTTGGCTCATTGCATTCATCACATAAGTGATACTCTGAAAACATGACACACTAAAATAAAGGCTGAGTTGAAATAGTTCTGCTTTGGTTGCTTTCAAAGATCTTTTACAAACAATTGTTCTTAGATTTTCCAATTAAATAATAAAGTTTTCCTAAGTTTATAATAAAATGTAGCTATACCTCTAAAGTACTGCTTTATTTTCTTTTAATATCATCATTGATTTCGTCATATAAACAAATATTGACATCTGTGATTTTTAAATCTGTTCCCTGTGTTTCCTCCAAGGATGTATAGTCTCATTCTTTTTATTAATGAAGACCTAAAAATAATGGCAGAAAAAAAATAACAAGGCTCTAGTTTACTTAGAATTAATGTTCAGTTGAATACTTCATGTTGATTTGCTCCTGAATTATATCCTGCATTTGTGTGACTTTGTAGAATATGTTTTGGAACATGTATCTTCCTTTCTTAGATATGACTGACCTAGTATTGCTTTTGTTATTCATTTGATGTTTATTAGCAAATGCTATAATAAACTAGGTGTTCTGTAGACCTATTTATATGAAGATTGTTGCCATGGTAACTAAGTGCTTCTCATTAAGAAAAGAGACCAAATAAGGGGGTGGGTTGGGTGGGGAGGAAGAAAGGGTAGCTGCCTAAGGAATCCTTGACCATCTTAAGAAAGAGCCTGTTTGCCAGGGAGTGGAAAGGGGAAAATAGAGAAATTCTCTGGCCTCACGGTAATTCCTAGTAGCTATTCTTGGGTCAAGTTATTAAAGAATCAGTAATATGGCAAAAATAAATGAGCTTGTCTTAAGGCTTCATAATACTTTATGATATACTTGGTTTCCTCTATTTGCCAAATAAACTGTGCTCAAGAAAGGAATGAACATAAGAATTGAATAAAAACCATTATTCTTTGACATCAAATATAAACATCAAACCAGTATCATTGTCACATTTAAGAAAGGCCAGATAAGGGGTGCCTGGGTGGCTCAGTGGGCTAATGCCTCTGCCTTCCGCTCGGGTCATGATCTCAGGGTCCCGGGATGGAGCCTCACATCTGGCTCTCTGCTCGGCGGGGAGCCTGCTTCCTCCTCTCTCTGCCTGCCTCTCTGCCTACTTGTGATCTCCGTCTGTCAAATAAATAAATAAAATCTTAAAAAAAAAAAAGAAAGGCCAGATAAAATCTCTTAATTTTGTTCAGTGGTATTTTTAATAAAGAGATTTCATTCAGTCTTAATTAACTTCTAAATTGGTAACAAGTTATTAATATAGAAAAAAAATTTAAATGTTGCCTGTTAGAATGTATTTTGACATTTGAAATGAAATACTTTAATTTGGTAATGCAGTCATGAAGGAATTATGAAGGCTGAGATAATTATTTGATTGAAGTTTTCTCAATCAATGAAATCAACTGCATGGTAAGAAATGGGTTGTTTCCTTCAGTGTACATGATAGGACCATCATGATTATAGTTCATTCTTATGAGGTGGCAGTTGAAGCAAGTCACTGATTCTTTTCTGTAGCAAATAGCTTTTCAAAGAATGTATAAAGAGAGGTCATGGCATCATTAGTGTGAAGAAAATAATAATCAGGAACCCATTAGAAGGTTACCTAGCATGTAGTAGCTCTATTTTACCATGAATATTTTTTCTTCCTTCTCCATATGCAGATGGGTTAGAATTTGAAGCTACTTTAGTTTGGAGTGTTGATCAAAGAAGATTTTTAAAGAGTTCAGTATATTAATAAGTGATCCTTATAAATGAAAGCACCAGTAAGTAATTTGCTACCATAGAATGACTTTTAAGTATTCAAGAGTATTTCAGAATACAAAATGTATTGTGATTTGTTTTACTGTAGTCTTTTTTCTTGACACTTTGTCAATTAAGGTGATGAAGTTTCTGCAGATATAACTGGTGGTTAACAGTTTTTCTTGCCCAAATAAATATTTGTTTGTATTTGTTATTTTCTACTGTAATGAATGTATTAAGAAACTCATTATCAGGCTTTTTCTTTGGTAAATAATTAACATACACACACTATATATGTGTGTGTTCCACATATGTGGATGTGTGTGTTCCACGTGTGTGTGTGTATTTATAATATTTCTCAGACAGTCCTCCTTCTCTTGATTTTAAATCTTTATGATGCAGCTGAGAGAATTTGTAGTAACATTTAAAACTGCAAATATGAAATAGTAAATACTTTAAGGATGTGGGGAGAACTAGGAACCCACCTGATTGATATAATTATAATATTGTTAGATGTAATATTTAATATATTCCCAATATGTTTATATAATTTAGAATATGACTTGAGAAAAAACTGTAATAACTGAATGTCTATATGGAAACTGGATTATGCATGCCTTTTTTTGTCATTATTAAATATTCTCTTGAGGGGCGCCTGGGTGGCTCAGTGGGTTAAAGCCTCTGCCTCCAGCTCAAGTCATGATCCCAGGGTCCTGGGATTGAGCGAGCCCTGCATCGAGCTTTCTGCTGAGCAAGGTGCCTGCTTCTCTGCCTACTTGTGATCTCTGTCTGTCAAATAAATAAATACAATCTTAAAAAAATATTCTCTTGAAAATTTTCACTCAATATGTGATACTGAAATACATTTCTCAGTGCTGGTATGAGGTCCTGTTAGGTCAAATGTATCTGTTATATAAAAATTGCAAACAAACACATTTTAGTGCCTTAAGACACATGTTCTTCTCCCTCACATCAACTCCATGTGGCTCTTGGCAGCATTAAAGGGCAACTACCATCCAAAAAGAGGCTCAAAGATGTACCTCAGAATCAAATGTACTACCAAGAGGGGTGCCTGGGTGGCTCAGTGGGTTGGGCCTCTGCCTTTGGCTCAGGTCATGATCTCAGGGTCCTGGGATTGAGCCCCATGTCAAGCCCCACGTTGGGCTCCCTGCTCGGCGGGGGACCTGCTTCACCCTCCCCTTCTGCCTGCCTCTCTGTCAAATAAATAAATAAAATCTCTAAAAAAATGTACTCCCATGAGTGCCATGGTACAGGAAGAGTAAGATCAAGAATGAAATAAATAAATTCAACCTATTTTGTTGATCAAAGCTAATTATACTGTCTTACCTAACTTCACCTGAGTGGGATGATTATATCTACCTGTTGTGGTCCAGGGAAGAAGAAAGCTGGAGGTCATGGGAGAGTCACTACTGTCTCCTCATCAGACATCAGTGAAACCATTTACAGTAACTTTGAGGAAAATGGACATTAATTTTATCTATGCTTCTTTTTAGATTTTATTTATTTACTTGAAGGGGGAGGGGCAAAAGGAGAGAGAGATTCACAAGCCAACTCCACATTGAGCAAGGAGGCTGACATGGGGCTTGATCTTATAACCCTGAGGTCATGACCTGAGCCAAAATCAAGAGAAGGATTCTTAACTGACTGAGCCACCCAGGTACCCCAATTTTATCTATGTTTTAATTCATGCATTATTTAATGAAGGTACCACATAACATCATTTCTTTTCATCTGTTGGAGTAGTTTTTGCTGAAGTGATAATGTAGAAGAACAAAATATATGTAGGCTCTTTCAAGTACACAGAATAACAGATTATTTTAAATAAGCATGGTGTGGCCTACTTTGTTCCTCATGTGGAAATACCTATTTAATAAAAAATGAGTCAATCTTGGACTCATATTTTAGCAGCACTACTGTATTCCATTTTCAACACAACAATATACATTTTATATTACAAATAATGATATGGACAGAGAATGCCAGGAAGCACTGACACTATTCCAGAGATGATATGGAATCACTGTATATACTGTTGTGTATTCAGTCAACAATCGTAGACTGACTGTAAACAAAGCACTGATTTTAAATTTAGACCTAAATCAGTTGCTGCTTAGTAATTACAACCTTCAATATGCTACTAAATCTCTCTGTATCTCAAAAGCTTCATCTATAACATAACAATAATGAGTTACTTGCAGTTACTGCGAAGATTAAACACAATGACATTTATTTATTTATTTTTATTATGTTTGATTAGCCAACATATAGTATATCATTAGTTCTTGATCAGTTCATTAGTTGAAACACAGTGACATTTAAACCTTAGTTCTATGCCCCAGCACTAACATTTCCTGTCATTTATTGATATAATTATTTTAATGACTGTAGCCTGGCAAGGATTGTTAAAACTGGAGTGGGTAGGTTCACTCAATATGTGTGAATATGGAGATGAATCAGGCACTACAGTTCCTTCCCAGGAAATCTAGGGCACATTAATGCTTCTGGATGGCTGGGTGCTCAGTGTCTGGTGTTACATTATCTTTGAAAACACTTGGAAGGGGCACCTGGGTGGCTCAGTGGGTTAATCCTCTGCCTTTGGCTCAGGTCATGATCTCAGGGTCCTGGAATCGAGCCCTGCATCGGGCTCTCTGCTCAGCAGGGAGCCTGCTTCCTCCTCTCTCTCTGCCTACTTGTGATCTTTGTCTGTCAAGTAAATAAATAAAATCTTTAAAAAAAAAACACTTGGAAGGTAAAATCAAAATTAAGCAAGAACCTTATAAGAATCAGTCCTATGTTATAGGATCATTATGTTTTACAAGTGCAAATAATATAGGGTTATGTGTCAATTATATCTCAAATAAAAAATATCAGTCATATGAAGCTTTTTGGTTCTGTTTCCCTCCTCTTTATAGTAAAGGAAAGATTTACAAAAAAATTATTTGGAATGCTATCATTAAAAGAATAGTAAAATCTCTTAGATATTTATTGTGGGTAAAAGTGAGGCTATAAATATGTTCTTGGAAGATGTAATTAATCAGGGAAAATACTACTTACATATATGGGTCTTTGGTACCATCATCAACTTCTTTTTATCTATGCTCATCTTCTAGGCAAGTGATTATAACTGGGTAAGATAGATTCCTTTCCACCTCTATTTCCTTACTGAAAGCCCACCAAACGGTCTCTCTACTTACCTACCTTTTATTTATTCTCGTTGTTTTGTTTTCCCACCTCCTTCATCCATGGTTAAATGAAAGTAAAAATGCTTTAACTTCTTATCTCCTAAAATAATTTGTTAAAAATAATGAAAAGTTTAAGGCACTTCATAAAATCAAATGTATGAGTCATAAATATTTATTTTTGTTCTCTGTAGAGCTCTGTCTTCAACCTTGTAAGATATGTAAAAAGTAAAAAATAGAAAATATTTATATATCTGTGTACTTGTTTTTGCTTTGAATAAATTTAGACAGTTTATTTCTGTGCTGGGAGTTCAGAACTCTTAAAGAAACATGATGCTTAATAATTTCATTTTTGTTAGTATTTCCCCCTTATCATGAACTAATTTTTGTTAAAATGTATTATTGATATTAGTGTTTAGTCTGGAAGGAAGTTTCTGGGTTGGAAAAATATTCTCAGGGAGCATTTTAGCATAAAGGAATGGATTCTAAGTGTCACTGCAATAATGTTGAATTACTTTGATTTTCTTTTTAGGTTGAGTCATTCTTCAAGAAAAATCTTTTGATAGGCAGTGACATCTACTAGAAAAGTGGCAAAATGCTGCTTGCATTTGATACACTGAATGAACAGATAACTCTAGAGTATATGAATTACACTCAGAGCAGCACTTGTCATAATATCAAATTTTTCTCTATTTCCCACTCCACACATCTGTATCCTAAACTGCGAAAGGCAAATGCTTATTTAACATGCATTTACATTTCTTTGTCCTTCCATAACATTGGGGATTGAAATTCCAGGCTCATTAGATGAAATCTAGAAATTTTACATTTTAATTTTTAGATTTTATGTATGTTTATATGATATACATACATACATATGCATATGTGTTTATATGTGCATATGTGTGTGTTCGTGTGTGTATGTGTATCTTGATAAATTCTAAAGGACAGTAGTATAATTAGAACACTATTTATTGGAAAAATTTAAGTTGCCATGCTGTATAGGTCAAAATTTCTTCTAAGATAATTTTTTAAAGATTTTATTTATTTATTAGAGAGAGAGAGAGAGAGCAAGAACAAGCAGGGGGAGTGGCAGAGACAGTGGGAGAAGCAGACTCCCCAGCAAGCAGGGGGCCCAATGTGGGTCTTGATCCCAAGACCTTGGGATCTCAACCTGAGCCAAAAGCAGATGCTTAGCCAGCTGAGCCACCCAGGCACCCCTCTCCTAAGGTAATCTTGAAAAAAATTCATAATAGAATCCATTTCATAGCTAGATGGTGAGGTTTCCTTAAAGGGGGATTCTTTATCTTTTTCTCCACTTAATTGAGATAAAATTGACCTATAACATTCTGAATGTTTAAGGTGTACTACAACTGTGAGCATTTGATATGCCTTTATATTGCAAAATGATTACTCATTCATCTTATAACTGGAAATTGTTATACTTGGAGAACTTTCTCCATTTCATCTTTTCATGTACCTATTTGCCATTTCAGTATCTTTTTTTGGAAAAATATCTAGGTTATTTGCCCATTTTTAAAAGTATTATTTATCTGTTTTCCTATTGAGTTGTATGGGTTTCTTACATATTAAGTACTTATCAGATATGTGGTTTGCAAATATTTTCTTCCATCATATCAGCTGCCTTTTCATTTTATTGTTTTTTGCTGTGCAGAAATGTTTTAGTTTGATGTCGTTCCACTTTATTCTTGTTTTCATTGTTTGTGCTCTTCATGTCCTATTGGGAAAACAAAACAAAACTCTCCCAAGGCTAGTGCCAAGGAGCTTTACCCTTTTATGTTTTCTTGTAGGAGTTACATGGTTTCTGGCCTTATGTTTAAGTGTTCAATCCATTTTGAGTTCACTTTTGTGAACAGTTTAAGATAGGGGTCCAGTTCCATTCTTTTGCATATGAATATACCCAGTTTTTTTTAAACAAAACTTATTGAAAAGACTGTCCTTTCCCAGTGAGTATTTTTTATTCCTTTGTCAAATATTAGTGGACCACATATAAGTAGGCTTATTTGGGGGCTCTCAATTATATTCCGTTGGTCTCTTTATCTCTTTTTCTGCCAGTACCATACTCCTGATTACAGTAACTTCATAGTGTAATTTGAAGTCAGGTAGTGAGATGCCTCTGGCTTTGTTTTTCTGTTTCCAGATTGCTTTGACTCCTCAAGATCTTTTGTGGTTCCATATGAAATTTAAGATTATTTTTTACATTTCTGTAAAAAAACATTGATATTTTGATAGAGATTGCAGTACATTAACTCTGAATATATACAAACTGTGAGACTAGAAGTTTTACATATGTCCTCATTTTATTTTCATACTGTAGGGTAAGTGGTATAATTGAGGGTTGAGAAATTATGCAATTTCTTCAAGTTATGAAACTGGGGATTATTTATACTGTTCCAAGTACAGTTGAAATCACTAGGGGTACATTGGTAAGCTAAACTGAAATAAAAGTGCATTCCTGTTGTATGGTATTTTTATCTAGTTGAGAGTTATTTAAAATAAAATAACTGATATTTATAGTAGATCAGATGGTAATAAATCCTCTAGAGAAAATTAAACTGGAAAGGGGAATAGGGTGACTCAAAAAGTGGGGAGGTTCATTCTAAAGAATGTTGTCAAGACATGTTGTAAAAAAATGGGTATTATTTGAGATAAATAATGCTAACTGTGAAAATAAACATAGACTTGAAATCCAGTGGGTTGTTATAATCAAGTATGATTTGTCTGATTGCAGATTCTAGTTACACAATTTGTTAAACTTTGTCCCAAATTGACACAGGGAAAGGGCAATAAATGAGGTCCAGGGAAATGTGCAGGAACACGTGGAATATTTGAACATACCTATCATCTCTTTAGGAGAAGGCTTCATGAAGGAAATATTTGTATTAAGACTAAAATAATTTTCAAGCTATATTTTAATGTGAAAGCATAAAAAGAAAATATTAAGAGGCTTTAGGGTCAATCATCAATATTATATATTTCATTGAATTTTTTCACCAGAGCAAAACTCCTAATGATTTCAAATTGATGTGTTATGTGCCTTCTGATAGAGATGGATACACTTGTTTCTAAAATATGTCCCCTTAAAATTTTATAGATGACAATTAAATTTCCTAGCATAAAAATAATATAGCAAGGGAAAAGAGTAATCAAAAAAAGAGGGAAAAAGACAAAAAGTATTAAATTTATTTAAAGCGTCATTTTAAACTGCCACATGTTTCTTGTAATAGTCACTGCCAAGGTGACTCTGAAGAACTTTTTCCTATGCAAAGGAAACACAGTGGAATATAGTTTATTGGTGGTATAATTTAAGGAAAGTGTGCTACCTACACCCCTAAGTCATCACTACAACATTGAGTCCACTTGTCATCTAAATGCAGTTAGATAGGATTTGTCCCAGAATTTATCATCTCATTTACTGACCAATTTTTGTAGACTTTGCAAATAATAAGACCACTTCTTTTATAGTACAGAATAATTAAAAAGTAGTCATATTTGATTTACTTTACTCTTATTTTTTAATCAGTGCTTTAACTAGAGACACCAAATTGGATTATTTTTATAACAGTGGGAAGAACAGTGAAATACTCTTTCACATTTCCCTGCTTTCCCCTGTCTTCTACCCCCAGAGGATTGTAGATTTTATATTATTTTTAAAATTTTCATTCTGTTGGTGACAAGATTTTTTTTAATTTTATATTTTCAGTGTTCCAAGATTCATTGTTTATGCACCACACCCAGTGTCCCATGCAATACGTGCCCTCCATAATACCCACCACCACGCTCACCCATTCCCCCACCACCCTCTCCTCCAAAACCCTCAGTTTGTTTCTCAGAGTCCACAGTCTCTCATGCTTCATCTCCACCTCCAATTTCCCTCCAATTTCCAATTCACTTTTCCTTTCCTTCTCCTAATGTCCACCATGTTATTCCTTATGCTCCACAAGTAAGTAAAACCATACGATAATTGACTCTCTCTGCTTGACTTATGGATTGTAAGTTTTAGAGGATATTCAGTTAACCATTGAATGGATGACCTTACCATTCTAAAGAATGTCAAAATAGATGCCTGTATGGTTTTGAGAATGTGAAGAGACTGATTTTGGAGCATGGGCTCTCCTCTTCCAGTCAAAGTCAGTCCTGAGGGTGGGGGGATGTAATATGTGACAGGATCTAGGGTTTAATGTTTGGATTTCTTTGTAATTCAAATACTGAGTACTATATGGAGGAGGCGGTGGCAAAAGTTTCAGGGACAGAGTCACATAATTTTGACCCTTCAGTGAAGAAACTCCTGTCTACAGTGTGAAAGGGCATAGGGATATAAAGAATTTGAAAAGGTGAAGTTCTCTCTACAAATGACTGAGTGGAGAAAGGAAAATACCTTTTAGTTTGTGGAATCAAGATAAATATCAAGTCATAGGGGCACCTGGGTGGCTCAGTTGGTTAAGCGACAGCCTTTGGCTCAGGTCATGATCCTGGGGTCCCAGGATTGAGTCCTCTGTTGGGAATCCCTTCTCAGCAAGGAGTCTGCTTCTTCCTCCGGTCCTCCCCTCTCTCATTATCTCTCTCTCTCAAATAAATAATATATTTTAAAACAGATAAATATCAAGTCACATGCTGAAACATGACAAATGAACTTGAAGAACAAATAGAATATTGCTAGACAAAAAGTAGAAAGGTAGAAATGCAGAGGACTGCTCACTTGTTCATCTGTGGGGTAGAGTGTTGACCTTTAGTGGCTTCCCTTTATTCAGTGAAGACCTCAGTGCCTCATTCAGGCATTGAGGATTCAGTACCTCATTCAGGATTGAAACACCACCGTCTCTTTAACTTCGTTACTAACCTTATTTACACTACTCCTAGGCAATCTGTACGTTAGGCTTTGGCTATGTTTTTTCTTTTCTTTTCTTTTCTTTTCTTTATATTTTATTTATTCATTTATTTGACACAGAGAGAGAGAGATCACAAGTAGGCAGAGAGGCAGGCGGGGGGGGGGGGAAGCAGGCTCCCTGCTGAGCAGAAAGCCCGATGTGGGGCTCAATCCCAGCACCCTGAGATCATGGCCTGAGCCAAAGACAGAGGCCCCAACCCATTGAGTCACCCAGGTGCCCCAGGCTTTGGCTTTCTTATGGAAAAAAAAAAATCTATATTTTAGTTCACTGGCTCTTCTGTCTACCTTTAAGTAACAAAGAGAGGCAATCGGTATAGAAACGAGAAGAAACCAAGAAAGAGTATGATCTCAGATGAAGTCCCAGGCTTAGCCTAGGGAAGGAAAATTGTTTACACTTGGGAGTCCGTCTTCTCCAAGTAAAGGAACTGGATGATCATTTGCTCATTTCATTCACTAATTAGCTAGTGGCCTCTCTTGTTTTGCAGGATGCAAAACTCCCAGGTACTTTTAGCTCTCCTTCACAGGGCCCAAGTGGAAACCTAAGAACATTACAGAAGGGACACATTAGCAGCAATGTATGCACAAACCAGAGCATGTATGCCCAGAGCTGGTAAAAGGCCATCTGTATTGGGGTATCAGTGGCCCTACATGTCTGACTTACTCCCTAGATCAGAATAAAATTCAGTCTTCTTCTCTGTTCCTTTAATGTTATTTACCTTTTCTTTGGTATTTCACACCTGATTTCTTATATTATTATTCATCTGCTAAATGTATTGTTCAAGATACTAAATTCCTTGAGCAGATTTCATCTTGAGTTAAATTATAGTAAATAGTTGAGTTTGTATTATGTAGTATATATTGTGCTGAATGGATATATAGACCAAGAGCAAGGGATGGTGGCTGTTCTTAAGAATTTGCAGTTATGACTGCATCCTGTTTGAAATAAATAGAACTGGTAGCATGGAGAAGAGCAAGAATATCGAGGCTTCAGTCTTAGACCTGATACCACAACTTGATTCTAATACTTTCTAATTGTATAACCGTTGACAAGTAACCTGGTGACATATTGGTAACCCATTTTAATCTCAGTTTTATCTTCTCTAAAATGAATATTTTAATCCTTTTGAATGAGGCTCTTATAATACCACTCCCATGTGAAACATAGCAGTTATTCAGGTAATATTCCTCCCTTCCCTTTAAATTCCTTTAAATATTGAACACAGGCTTTGCACAAAATACATTCATAATGTCAATTATTAATTGTAGGAGAAGCTTAAGTGGAGAAACAGAGGATGTACAGAGCTCTGAGTGTTTTCAGTGAGTGGTGATTAACAAAGTTTGACTAGAAGCTAAAACAAATGCAGAATGTAACATTCCAGAGTAGACTGTTTATATTTAATTGGTTGTATTAGAGAATTTTTAAAGTTCCTTCAGAGAAACAGTACAAAATCATGATAAAGTATTATAATGTCTTTGAAAAGCTGAAGATGGTAGACCATTTGGTTCCTTGAGTTTCTCCAAAAGTATTTTTTCTGCAGAGGAACAATATCAGTAGTGGATACGTCATGGGGGATCCCACATTTTGATAGTCACTTGTCCACAGATAAAGAGATAAAGTAAGTACAGCTTCTGGGCCAGCTCTTTCTCTCCTCCTCTGGACCCACCAGTGTTTTAGCAACCTGTCTTGATACCATGTTTGCAATCTGATAATGCAGGAAACTCGTAAAATCTAGTAAGAAAGTGGTGGATGGTAGCAGTGAAAATAAGTAATAGACAATAAGGCCAAAAGGGAAGATTTAAATGTGGAATTTATATACCAATTGTGTTTTGTCTGACTTTTAGTTCTTCCTTGGGAAAATTAAATTAGATGTGTGAACAGAAACTTCTATGCCATTGAATGTGTTTCCCTCTCTTCCGGGTATATTTCAATATGCATTACCATACAAGAGAAGCAATTCCACCTTTTAAACACTATGTTCTTCCAGGTGGTTCTAATGACAAACCAGCCTTCCTGTTCCTGTGGGCTGCTTGTCCCAAGGGGTTGCCAATACCTTCAGTGTAAAGATTGTGGGGTGCACAGCAATATGTCCCCTGGCCTTGGGGTTGTAATTGAATCCCACTGTGTTGAGCTCCAGTGAGGAGAATTGTATTTGGGGGTGGGGTGGTAGAGATGTTTATTTCTTCCAGCTTGATTGAGGTTTAATTGACAAATAAAAATTATATATATTAGAAGTCAGCAAAAGGATGGTTTTGATATACAAATACATTGTGAAAGGGTGACCACACACAAGCTAATTAACATATCCATCACATTACAGAGTCAGTTGTTTGTGTGTGTAGTATGAGCACTTAAGATCTATCTTAGCAGATTTTCAGTATACAGAGCAATATTATTAACTGTATTTACTTGGAGTTGTACATTAGGTCTCCAGAACTTATAGAATTGTGTTTTGTGTGGTATAACTGTGAAGAAAAAGCACCCTATAGCTGAAGCCCTTTGGCACATATCCTCATCTCTGAACATGCCACATGATCGGACATTCTTGCCTAGAACATTCACTGTAGTTTTTTATAGAAATCACCATTTTATTATCTTGGATTACTCATGTTTTCAGTAAATGTCTCCCATAATATCAGTCCCTTTTATTCTATATTCAGAGAATATCTAAAATACTTGTACTCAATCCACCATGTGATTGATGAATTTTAGAATGGTCTTTAGTCACCAAATGTTTTTTTTTTCTAGATTTAAAAAAAATTCCTAGTGAAATAGGTTTGAAAGCTCCTATATATCTGTAGTCATTTTTCATGGGTATGAATGCATTTATACACACACAAAT
>ML094178.1:0-32545 GCA_003697995.1 Taxidea taxus jeffersonii
TCCAATATCAGGGGAAAACAAGGTATTAAGCTCCCGGTATTAACCTAAAAACCTGTATATTTCATAGATACATCTTTTATTTTTAATTCGTTCTCACTATTCTTGTTCTTTTTATTTTTTTTAACCTACTTAACCATTACAACTAGAGGGTTCAATACAACATATTCCACAATAACTTTTTTTTTTTTAGAAAGAGAGGGAGAGCAAGCAAGCACAGGCAGACAGAGTGGCAGGCAGAGGCAGAGGGAGAAGCAGGCTCCCTGCCGAGCAAGGAGCCCGATGTGGGACTCGATCCCAGGACACTGGGATCATGACCTGAGCCAAAGGCACCCAGGTGTCCCTATACATCAGTGTTTTTTTAAGATTTTATTTATTTATTTGTTATATATATAGAGAGAGAGCGAGCACAGGCAGACAGAGTGGTAGGCAGAGGCAGAGGGAGAAGCAGGCTCCCTGCCGAGCAAGAAGCCCGATATGGGACTCGATCCCAGGATGGTGGGATCATGACCTGAGCTGAAGGCAGCTGCTTAACCAACTGAGCCACCCAGGCGTCCCTATATATCAGTTTTAATCTCCCATTATCTCTGGAAATTTGAGTCCTAAAACAAAGATATCAAGATACACCCAGGAAGGGGCACCTGGGTGGCTCAGTGCGTTAAAGCCTCTGCCTTTGGCTCAGGTCATGATCTCATCTCAGGGTCCTGGGATTGAGCCTCGCATCCGGCGCTCTGCTCAGCGGGAAGCCTGCTTTCCCTTCTCTCTCTGCCTACTTGTGTCTTTCAAATAACATAAATAAATAAAATATTTCAAATAAATACATAAATATAATCTTAAAAAAAAAAGATATACCCAGGAAGAATCAAAATAACCTTCCTTGCCCACAGGGAGGATTTATGACTACCCTCCCATCTTTGTCTTGTCAGTGTTTCTGTGTATTTGTTTTTGTTCTGGTATTATATAAATCTTATACCTGGGGTTCATTTTGGCTGGTTCTTTTTTTTCTTGTCATTTACTTTTGTCAGTCCTTTTGTTTGTCTGCTTTTGTTTGTATACCTTATAAATCTTACCTTTGGGGCCCATTATGGCTGGGTCTTCTCTTTTTTCTTCCGTCTCCCTCTCTCTTTCTTTTTTCTTTTTTCTTTAATTTTGGTGGTAACTTCTGATCGCTCAGAAGCACTCCAGGGTGCACCTTGCCTGGATCGCAGTTGATATATTCAGCTACACATGCCCTCAACCATATCTCACCAAAAATGACTAGGGGGAAGAACACCTAACAGAGGAAAAATTCAGAGACTGTGCCCTCTCTATCAGAGCTATTGCATATGGATATAACCAGTATGTTGGAAAGGGAATTCAGGGTAATAATTCTCCAGGCAATGGCTAGGTTGGAGAAAACCATTTGTAACAAAATGAAATCGATTAGGGCAAAAGTGAAAGCCACCCGGGAAGAAGTTAAAAATGCTATCAATGAGATCCAATCTAATCTAAATTCTCTAACATCTGGTAACCGAGGCAGAAGATAAAATTAGTGATCTAGAGGACAAACTGATAGAGAAAAAGAATCAGGAGGAGGCCTGGAACAAACAGCTTAGAAGCCATGAAAACAGAATTAGGGAAATAAATGACACCATGAAATGTTCAAACTTCAGAATTATTGGGATCCCTGAGGGGGTGGAGAAAGAAAGAAGACTAGATGACATAGTTGATCAAATTCTGGATGAAAATTTCCCCAATCTGGGGAATGGAACCAGCATTCGTGTTCCAGAGGCAGAAAGATCAGCCCCCAAGATCAATAAATCTAGAAAGACCTCGAGACACTTGATTGTGAGACTGTTGAATCATAATTTTAGAGAAGAGCTCTTGAAAGCAGCTAGGGGGAAGAGATTCCTTATGTAGAGAGGAAGGTCCATCAGAATAACGTCAGACATGTCCACAGAAACCTGGCAAGCCAGAAAGGGCAGGCTATCAATACATATTCAGGGCACTAAATGAGAAGAATATGCAGCCAAGAATACTTTATCCAGGAAAGCTGACATTCAAAATGAATGGTGAGATATAGAGCTTCCAAGACCGGCAAGGTTTAAAAGAGTATGTGACCACCAAGATGGCACTATAAGAAATATTAAGGAGGGTTCTATAAAAGAAGAAAGAAGCCAAGAGTGACATAAAACAGAAGTTCACAGAGACAATCTATAGAAACAAGGACTTCACAGGAAACATGATGTCAATAAAAAAGTATCTTTCAATGATTACTCTAAATGTGACCAGCCTAAATGCTCCCATAAAACGACACAGCGTTGCAGACTGGATAAAATGACACAGCACTGCAGACTGGATAAAATGACAGGACCCGTCCATATGCTGTCTACAAGAGAACCATCTGGAACCTAAAGATACATCCAGACTGAAGTGAAGGGATAGAGAAGCATCTTTAATGCCAACGGGCCTCAAAAGAAAGCTGGGATAGCAATTCTCATATCAGATAAATTAGATTTTAAACTAAAGACTGGAGTCAGAGATAAAGAAGGACACTACATCATTCTTAAAGGGTCTATCCACCAAGAAGATCTAACAATTGTAAGTATTTATGCCCCCAATACGGGAGCAGCCAACTACATAAGCCAACTGTTAATCAAGATAGTCATATTGATATGAATATATTAATAGGAGGGGATCTTAACACGTCACTCTCAGTAACAGACAGATCATCCGAGCAGAAAATCAACAAAGAAACAAGAGCACTGAATGACACATTGGACCAGATGGACCTCATAGATATATACAGAACATTCCACCCTAAAACAACAGAATACTCATTCTTCTCAAGTACACAAGGAGCTTTCTCCAGAATAGACCACGTACTGGGTCACAAATCAGGGCTCAACCAATACCAAAGATTGAGATTATTCCCTGCATATTCTCAGACCACAATGCTTTCTAACTGGAACTCAACCACAAGAAAAAGTATGGAGGAAATTCAAACACTGGAAGCTAAAGACCGTCCTGCTTAAGAATGTTTGGATCAACCAGGAAATCAAAGAAGAATTTAAACAATTCATGGAAACCAATGAGAATGAAGACAAATCAGTCCAAAAGCTATGAGATACAGGAAAGGCAGTTCTTTTTTTTCTAGACTTTATTTATTTATTTGACAGAGATCACAAGTAGGCAGAGAGGCAGGCAGAGAGAGAGGGAGAAGTAGGCTCCCCAATGAGCAGAGAGCCTAATGCAGGGTTCGATCCCAGGACCCTGGGATCATGACCCGAGCTGAAGGCAGAGGATTTAACCCACTGAGCCACCCAGGCACCCCAGGAAAGGCAGTTCTAAGGGGGAAATACATAGCCATCCAAGCCTCACTTAAAAAAATTTTAAAATCTAGAATACACCAGCTGTCTTTACACCTTAAAGAACTGGAAAATCAACAACAAATTGAGCCAACCCCACACACAATAGGGGAAATAATCAAGATTAGAGCAGAGATCAATGAGATAAAAACCAGAGATACAGTAGAACACAATAAGGAAACCAGAAGCTGGTTTTCTGAAAGAATAAAATTGATAAACCACTGGCCAAACTAACCCAAAAGAAAAGAGAGAGGACCCAAATTAATAAAGTTATGAACGAAAAGGGAGAGATCATGACTAACACTAAGGAAATAGAAACAATCATCAGAAATTATTAGCAGTTACATGCCAATAAGTTAAGCAACCTAGATGGAAAGGATACATTCCCGGAAACCTATAAACTTCCAAAACTGAATCAGGAAGAAATTGACAACGTGAATAGACCAATATCTAGTGACAAGATTGAAGCAGTGATCAAAAACCTCCCAAAAAACAAGACCCCAGGACCTGACGGATTCCCTGGGGAATTCTACCAAACATTCAAAGAAGAAATACCTATTCTCCTGAAGCTGCTTCAGAAAACAGAAACAGAAGAAAAACTTCCAGATTCTTTTTATGAAGCCACCATTACTCTGATCCCCAAACCAGAAAGAGACCCCATCAAAAAGGAGAATTTCAGACCAATATCCCTGATGAATATGGATGCCAAGATTCTCGTCAAGATCCTAGCTAATAGGATCCAACAGTACATTAAAAAGATTATCCCCCATAACCAAGTGGGATTTATCCCTGGGATGCAAGGGTGGTTCAACATTCGCAAGTCAATCAATGTGACAGACCAAATCAATAAGAGAAGAGAGAAGAACCACATGGTCCTCTCAACTGATGCAGAAAAAGCGTCTGACAAGATACAGCATCTGTTCCTGATTAAAAGCCTTCAAAGTATAGGGATAGAGGGAACATTCCTCAACTTCATAAAATCTATCCATGAAAAACCCACAGCGAATATCATCCTCAATTGGGAAAAGCTGACAGCCTTCCCTTTCAGATCCAGAACACTACAAGGATGTCCACTCTCACCACTGTTGTTCAACATAGTACTAGAAGCCCTACCAAGAGCAATCAGACAACAAAAAGGAATAAAAGGTATTCAAATTGGCAAAGAAGTCAAACTCTCTCTCTTCACAGATGACATGATACTTTATATGGAAAACCCAAAAGACTCCACCCCTAAACTACTAGAACTCATACAGCAATTCAGGAATGTGGCAGGATTCAAAATCAATGTACAGAAATCAGTTACTTTCTTATACACTAACAATGAAAATACAGAAAGGGAAATTAGAGAATCGATTCCATTTACTATAGCACCAAGAACCATAAGATACCTGGGAATAAACCTAACCAAAGAGGTAAAGGATCTGTACTAGAGGAACTACAGAACACTCATGAAAGAAACTGAAGAATAAACAAAAAGATGGAAGAGCATTCCTTGCTCATGGATTAGAAGAATAAACATTGTTAAAATGTCTATATTGCCCAGAGCAATCTATACTTTCAATGCCATCCTGATCAAAATTCTACCAGCATTTTTCAAAGTACTGGAACAAACAATCCTAAAATTTATATGGAACCAGAAGAGACTCTGAATTGCTAAGGAAATGCTGAAAAAGAAAAACAAAACCAGGGGCCTCACGCTGCCGGATTTCAAGCTTTACTACAAAGCTGTGATCACCAAGACAGCATGGTACTGACACAAAGATGGACACATAGACCAGTGGAACAGAGTAGAGAGCCCAGATATGGACCCTCAACTCTATGGTCAAATAATCTTTGACAAAGCAGGAAAAAACATCCAGTGGAAAAAAGACGGTCTCTTCAATAAATGGTGCTGGGAAAATTGGACAGCTGTGTACAGAAAAATGAAACTTGACCATTCTCTTACACCATACACAAAGATAAACTCGAAATGGATAAAAGACCTCAACATGAGGCAGGAATCTATCAAAATCCAAGAGAGGAACATAGGCAGTAATCTCTTCGACACTGGCCACAGCAACTTCTTTCAAGACATGTCCCCAAAGGCAAAAGAAACAAAAGCGAAAATGAACTTTTGGGACTTCATCAAGATTAAAAGTTTCTGCAGAGCAAAGGAAACAGTCAACAAAACAAAGAGGCAACCCATGGAATGGGAGAAGATATTCCCAAATGACACTACAGACAGAGGGCTATTATCCAAGATCTATAAAGAACTCCTCAAACTCAATACACACAAAACAGATAATCACATCAAAAAATGGGCAGAAGACATGAACAGACACTTCTCCAAAGAAGATATACAGATGGCTAACAGACACATGAAAAAATGTTCATCATCACTAGCCAGGGAGATTCAAATCAAAACCACATTGAGATACCACCTTATACCAGTTAGAATGGCCCAAATCAACAAGACAGTAAACAACAGCTGGAGAGGATATGGAGAAAGGGGAACCCTCTTATACACTGTTGCTGGGAATGCAAGTTTCTTGAGATGCCTCAAGAAATTAAAAACAGAGCTACCCTATGACCCTGCAATTGGACTACTGGGTATTTACCTCAAAGATATTGATGTAGTGAAAAGAAGGGCCATCTGTACCCCAATGTTCATAGCAGCAATGGCCAAAGTTGCCAAACTGTGGAAAGAACCAAGATGCCCTTCAACAGATGCATGGATAAAGAGGATATGGTCCATATATACAATGGGGTATTATGCTTCCATCAGAAAGGATGAATACTCAACTTTTATATCAACATGGATGGGACTGGAGGAGATTATGCTGAGTGAAATAAGTCAAGCAGAGAGAGTCAATTATCCTATGGTTTCACTTACTTGTGGAGCGTAAGGAATAACATGGAAGACATTGGGAGATGGAGAGAAGAAATGAATTGGGGGAAATTGGAGGGGGAGACAAACCATGAGAGTCTGTGGACTCTGAGAAACAAACTGAGGGTTTTGGAGGAGAGGGGGTGGGGGTTGGGTGAGCCTGGTGTTGGGTATTAAGGAGGGCACGTATTGCATGGAGCACTGGGTGAGGTGCATAAACAATGAATTTTGTAACACTAATTTAATTTAATTTAATTTCAAAAAAAGAGTCCAGATGTCCATCGACAGATGAATGGATAAAGAAGGTGTGGTGTGTTGGGGTGCCTGGGTGGCTCAGTTGGTTAACCCTCTGCCTTCAGCTCAGGTCATTATCTCAGCATCCTGGGATTGAGCCCCTGGTTGGGATCTCTGCTCCTCGGGGAGCCTGCTTCTTCCCCTTTCTCTCTGCCTGCTTCTCTGCCTAGTTGTGATTTCTGTCAAATGAATTAAAAAAAAAAAAAGATGTGGTGTGGATGGAACTAGAGGGTATTATGCTAAGTGAAATAAGTCAATCAGATAAAGACAATTATCATATCCTCTCACTCATATGTGGAATTTGCGAAACAAGGCAGAGGATCATAGGGGGAAAAGAAGAAAAATGAAACAAGATGAAATCAGAAATGGAGACAAACCATAAGAGACTCTTAATCTCAGGAAACAAACTGAGGGTTGCTGGAGTGGAGAGTGGGAGGGATGGAGTGGCTGGGTGATGGACACTGGGGAGGGTATGTATTGTGAGGAGCACTGTGTATTTTGTAAGACTGTTGAATTACAGACTTGTACCCCTGAAAGAAATAATATATGTTAATATAATAAAATTTTTTTTAATTAGAAAAAAAAGCAGCAGTTTGAAAAGAACCTGGGGTACACGTGATAGAATTTTATTCATTAATTTTAGGATACGTGTTGGCGGGGAAGGGATCTACAGATTTCTTTGGAAACAGAAGTGCTGGCAGACACTATTTATATTGCCTTCCCCAGCCTATATAGGCAAACACTCGCAGGAGCCAGTTCAAACACTTTCCATCTACCTTGTTACTGCCACCTACCCAGCCCTGATGTTCACCTATAGACCTGCCCCACTCAACCCACCCACCTTAGCAGGTGCCTCTCCAAAGTGGCTCCTGCCCCACCATACCTGGCAGGTAGTCTCAGTTAGAACTGGTACCCCTCCAAAGTGACTCCTTCCCTGGGATGGGGAGGAGATAACCACACAAAATAGCACCCCTGCAATTCCTAAAGCTGAGCCTCTTAGATGACTGCACAAAGAGGCAGCCCTGCCCTTCCCTGAATCTGCAGCTATTGCAGCACCAAGCTATAGACAACCAGGGTTAGGGCCAGACCCACCCAAGAGCAAGCCCATGAGTGCTGCAACAGGGCCTCTCAACAGTGTGGAAAGGAATCCCTGCCTAGTACAGCTGCAGTAGGTGAAGGAGGTCACTGAATCTGATTGGGCTGAGGGCCAGCCCTGCCCACCAGCATGCTCACAGGCATCATAGCTCATCCACAACAGGAGGGCACATGCAGCTCACACAGGGAAACACCTGGTTTCAGTGAACAGGGGTGGTTGTGCTACAGGGCACCATAAGTCTTCTTCTATACAAGGCTACTACTTTCAAGACTAGGAGAGATAGTTGACCTACCTAATACACATTAACAAACACAGAGAAATAGACAAAATGAGGAGACAGAGGAATGTGTCCCAATTAAGAGAACAAGGCAAAATCGCAGAAAAAGAGTGAAACAAAAAGGACATAAACAGTATGTCCAATGAAGAGTTCAAAGTAATGGTCATAAATGTACTCACTGGACTTGAGAAAAGAGTGGATGAACTCAGTGAGAATCTCAAGAAAAAGATAAAAAAATATAAAAAAAGAAGCAGAGAGAGCTGAAAACCACAATAACTGAATTAAAAAACACATTAGAGGGAATCAACAGTAGACTGGGAGACAAAGAAGAATGGATCAGCAATCTGGAAGACAGGGTAATAGAAAGCAACAAAACTTAACAGCAGAAAGATAAGAGTAATTAAGAAAGAGAACAGCTTAGGGCACCTGGGTGGCTCAGTGGGTTAAAGCCTCTGCCTTTGGCTCAGGTCATAATCCCAGGGTCCTGGGATCGAACCCCACATCAGGCTTTCTGCTCCGCAGGGAGCCTGCTTCCTCCTCTCTCTGCCTGCCTCTCTGCCTACTTGTGATTTCTGTCTGTCAAATAAATAAATAAAATCTTAAAAAAAAAGAAAAAAGAAAAGAGAACAGCTTAAGGGACCTCTATGATGTCATCAAGTGTAGTAGCATTTACATTATAAGGATCCCAGACAGAGAAGAAAGAGAGAAGGGGGAAGAGAAATTATTTGGAGAAATAATAGCTGAAAACTTCTCTAATATGGGGAAGGAAGACATCCAGGTCCAGGAAAGACATCCATGTCTACACAAAGATACATAATAATCAAAATGGCAGAAATTAATAATAGAGAATTTTTAAAGCAGCAAGAGAAACAAAAACAGTTATACAGTTATAAACTAGGGAAACCCAATAAGGCTATGAGCTGATTTTTCATCAGAGACTTTGCAGACCAGAAGGGAATGGCATAATAGATTCAAAGTACTGAAAGAAAAAACCTAAAACCTAAAATACTCTACTGGGCAACGTTATCAACAGAATTGAAGAACAGATAAAGTATTTCTAAGATTAAAAAAAAGTTAAAGAGGTTCATCATGATTAAGCCAAACTTATGATAAATGATAAGGTAATTCTTTAAGTGAAAAAAAGCCATAACTAGAAGTAAGAAAATTATGAAATGAGGAAATTTCAATGATGAAAGCAAAAATATAGTGAAGGCAGTAGATTACTCACTTATAAAGCCAGCATGCGAGGTAAAACACAAACGAAGTAAAATCAATTAAATCCACAAAAATTAGTCAAGGGTTACACAAAAACTTAAAAAAATGCAAAATAGGACATCATAATCCAAGCATAACACTAGATAAATCCATCAAACCACAAGGGCAAAGAAGACAAAAATAAGGAGATGTGTAAAAACAATCAGAAAAAAATTAACAAATGGCAGTAAGTACATACCTATACATAATTACTTTAACTGGACTAAATGCTCTACTCAAAAAACATGGTAAGTGAATTGATTAAAAAAAAAACAAGAACAATCTGTGTGCTGCCTACAAGATACTCATTTCAGACCTAAAGACACAAACAGAATGAAAGTGGAATGGAAAATATATTCCATGAAAATGGAAGCAGGAAAAAAAAACCCAGGTACTTAAATCAGAAAAAATAGACTTAAAACAAAAGACTGTAAAAAGAGACAAAGGACATTACATAATGATAAAGAGATCAACCTAACAAGAGAATATAGAATTTGTAAATATGCACCCAACATAGGAGCAACTAAATAAATGAAACAAACATTAACAGATAAAAGGGGGAAATTCACAGTAATGCAATAATAGTAGGGGACTTTAACATCCCACTGACATCAATGGATAGATCATTCAGACATAAAATCAACAAAAAAGCAGTAGCTTTGAATGACACATTAGACAGACTTCACAGATACAGAACATTCTATCAAAGAAAAATCCAGCAAAATATACATTCTTTTCAAGTGCATATTCAATATTCTCCTAAACAGATAATAAATCATGCTAGACACAAGTGTCAAAATTTAAGATGATTAGAATCATATCAAGCATTTTTTTTCAAAATTTAAATTCAATTAGCCAACATATAGTACATCATTAGTTTCGATATAATGTTCAATGATTCATTAGTTGCATATAACACCCAGTACTCATCACATCACAGGCCCTCCTTAATGCCAATCACCCAGTTACCCCATCCCCCCACCCATGTCCCTTTCTTCAACCTTCAGTATGTTTCCTGGTCAAGAGTCTCTCATGGTTTGTCTCCCTCTCTGATTTCTTCCCAGTTTTCCCTCCTTCCTCTATTGTCCTTTGCACTATTCCTTATAGTCTACATATGAGTGAAAATATATGATAACTCCAATCTTTCTCCGATTGACTTATTTCACTTAGCATAATACCCTCCAGTTCCATCTATGTTGATGTAAATGGTAGGTTATTCATCCTATCTGATGGCTAAGTAATATTCCATTGTATATATTCAAGCATCTTTTCAATCACAAATGGTATGAAACTAGAAATTAATTACAAAAAAAAACCTAGAAAAAAACACAAAGACACGGAACCTAAAAAAATATGCCACAATAGGTCAACAAAGTTGTCAAAAAGAAACTAAAGAATACATGGAGACAAATGAAAATGGAAAAATAACACTCCAAAATCTCTGGGACACAGAAAAAGCAGTTCTAAGTAGGAAATTAATAGCAATAGAAACCTACCTCAAGAAACAACAACAAAAAAATCCTCATCTAACCTTCACTTAAAGGAACTAGAAAAAGAAGAGCAACAAAAGCCCAAAGTTACTAGAAGAAAGTAAATAATTAAAATTAGAACAGAAATTAAGATATAAAGACTAAAAAAAGACAATAGAAAAGATCAATGAGGGGCACGTAGGCAGCTCAGTGGATTGAGTCTCTGCCTTCAGCTCAGGTCATGATCTCAGGGTCCTGGGATGAAGCCCCACATCAGGCTCTCTACTCAGTGAGGAGCCTGCTTTCCTCTCTCTGCCTGCCTACTTGTGATCTCTCGATCTCTCTCTCGATCTCTCTCTCTCTCTCTCTCTCTCTCTCTCTCTGTGTTAAATAAATAAATAAATAATCTTTAAAAAAGAAGATTAATGAAACCAAGAGCTGGTTCTCTGAAAAGATGAAAAAATGTGATAAACCTTTATCAGACCAATCAACACAAAAAGAGAGGATACAAGTATATAAAATCAGAAATGAAAGAGGAGAAATAAAAACCAACACCACAGAAATACAAAGGATTATAAGAGAATATTACTGAATATTATAGGTCAATAATTTGGACAACCAAAGAAGAAACTGATAAATTCATAGAAATGTACAATCTTCCAAAGTGTATCAGGAAAGAATAGAAAATTCGAACAGGTTCATTACTAGTAATGAAATTAAAATGGTCATCCAAAAAAACGCTCCTAACAGGGGCACCTGGGTAGCTCAGTCGGTTAAAATGGCTGCCTTCCGCTCAGGTCATGATCCTGCATTACTGGGATTGAGCCCCACGTTGGACTCCCTGCTCAGCTGAGAGTCTGCTTCTCCCTCTACCTCTGCTCAACACCCCCACAACCTGCTTGTGCATGCATGTTCTCTTTCTCCCTCACAAATAAATAAAATATTTAAAAAATTCCCTCCTAACAAACAGAAATCCAGGACCAGATGGTTTAATAGGTAAATTTTACAGCAAACATTGAAAGAAGGATTAATACCTATTCTTAAAATATCCTAAAAAATATAAGAGGAAGGAAAACTTCCAAATTTACTTACTCTATGAGGCCAGCATTACCCTGAACCAAAACCAGATTAAAGACACTACAATAAAGAAAACTATGGGCCAGTATCTCTGATAAACACAGACACAAAAATCTTCAACAAAATATTACCAAATTGAGCGGTGCCTGGGTGGCTCAGTGGGTTAAGCCTCTGCCTTCGGCTCAGGTCATGGTCTCAGGGTCCTGGGATCAAGCCCCACATTGGGCTCTTTACTCAGCGGGGAGCCTGCTTCCCTTCCTCTCTCTCTCTCTCTCTCTGCCTACTTGTGTTCTCTGTCAAATAAATAAAATCTTTAAAAAAATATTACCAAACTGAATTCAAGAATACTTTAAAAGGATTATTAACCATAATCAACTAGTATTTTTTCAAGGGATGCAAAGATGATTCCATATTCACAAATCAATTGATGTAATACATCATATTAACAAAAGGATGGGGATGCCTGGGTGGCTCAGTTGGTTAAGCAGCTGCCTTCGGCTCAGGTCATGATCCCAGCGTCCTGGGATGGAGTCCCACATCGGGCTCCTTGCTTGGCAGGGAGCCTGCTTCTCCCTCTGCCTCTGCCTGCCACTCTGTCTGCCTGTGCTCGCTCGCTCTCTCTCTCTCTCTCTCTCTCTAACAAATAAATAAATAAAATCTTTAAAAAAAACAAAAGGATAGATTCAAAACTATGTGATAAAAAAGCATCTGACAATATACATCTGTTCACAATAGAAACTCTCAGCAAAGTGGCTTTAGAGTAAACATACCTCCACATAATAAAGGCCACATATGAAAAACCCACAGCAAACATATTCAGTGGTGAAACACTAAAAGCTTTTCCTCTAAGATCAGCAACAAGTTAAAGATATGCACTCTTGTCATTTTTAATCAACATAGTACTGGAAGTCCCAGCCACAGCAATCAGGCATGAAAAAGAAATAAAAGATATCCAGGGCAGCTGGGTGGCCCAGTCAAGTAAGGGTCTGCCTTTGGCTTGGGTCATGATTTCAGGGTCCTGGGACCAAGTCCCACATCAGGCTTCCTGCTCAGTGGGGAGTCTGCTTCTTCCTCTGCCCCTCCTCCCCCACTCATGTGTGCATGCTCTCTCTCTCTTGCAAAAATAAATAAATAAAAACTTAAAAAAAAGAAATAAAAGATATCCAAATTGGTAAGGAAGAAGTCAAACTGTCACTATTTGCAGAGGACATGATACTATATATATAGAAAAACTTAAAGATTCCACCAAAAATATATTAGTACTAGTAAATGAATTCAGTGATATTACAGAATACAAAATTCATATATAGAAATCTACTGCATATCTATACACTAATAGCTAAGTAGCAAAAAGAAAAATTATGAAAATAATTCCATTTACAATTATACCAAAAGGAATAAAATACCTAGGAATAAATATAACCAAGGAGGTGAAAGACCTTTACTCTGAAAACTATGATACACTGGTGAAAGAAATTGAAGACAACACAAACAAATGGAAAAATATGCCATGCTCATTGACTGGAAGAGTATAGTTAAAATGTCCATAATACCCAAAGCAATCTACAGATTCAATGTAACCCCTATCAAAATACCAACAGCATTTACCACAGAACTAGAACAAATACTCTTAAAATTTGTATGGAACCACAAAGACCCCAAACAGCCAAATCAATCTTGAGAAAGAAGAACAAAGCTGGATATATCACAATCCCAGATTTCAAACTATACTACCAGGCTAGGTAATCAAAACATTATGGTACTAGCACAAATACAGACACATAGATCAATGGAAGAGAATAGAGAGCCCAGAAATAAACCCACACTTATATAGTCAATGAGTCTAAGACAGAGGAGGCTAGAATTAGAATATACAAAGGGGAAAAGATGGTCTCTTCAACAAACTGTGCTGGCAAAAGTGGACAGCTACATGAAAAGAATAAAACTAGACCACTTTCTTACACCATATATGAAAATAAACTTAAAATGGATTAAAGACCTAAATATAAGACATGAAACCATAAATCTAAAGGAAAACATACACAGTAATTTCTTGGACATTGGCTCCCGGAACATATTTATGCATATGTCTCTTTAGGCAGGGGAAATTAAGTAAAAAATAAACTACGGGGACTATACCAAAATAAAAAGCTTTTGCATACTGAAAGACACCAAGAAAATAAAAAGGCAACCTACTATATAGGAGAAGGTATTTGCAAATGACATATCCAATAAGAGGTTACTATCTAAAATACATAAAGAACATACATAACCCAACACCAAAAAGAGCCAAACAATCCAATTTAAAAATGGGCAGAGAACCTGAATAGTTTTTTCCAAAGACATATAGATGGCCAATAGACACGTGAAAAGATGCTCAACATCACTAATCATCAGAGAAATGCAAATCAAAACAATGAGATATCACGTCACACCTATCAGGATGGCTCAAATCAAAAAGACAAGAAATAACAAGTGTTGGCGAAGATGTGGAGAAAAGATAACCCCTGTGCACTATTGGTGGAAATGTAAATTGGTGCAACCACTACGGAAAGCTGTATGAATCCTCAAAACATTAAAAATGGATCACATGATCCAGGAATCGCACTATTGAGTATTTACCCAAGGAAAATGAAAACATGAACTAGAAAAGATATACGAATTCTTATTGCAGAGATAACTATAATAGCCAAAATATGTACACACACACACACATACACACACACACACACACACACTCTATTACTCAGCCATAAAAAAGAATGAAAATTTTGACATTTATGACAACATGGTTGGACCTAGAGGGTATTCTGCTAAGTGAAATAAGACAGAGAAGGACAAATACCATATGACTTCACTTACATGTGGAATCTAAAAAACATACAAACAAATAGACTCAGAAAAACAGAAAACAAACATGGTTGATTGTCATAGGGAAGTGGAGATGGGCAATATAGGTGAAGGGGATTAAGAGGAACAAACTTCTGGTTATAAAGTAAAGAAACGTAAAGTTTAGCCTAGGGTATATAGTCAATAATATTGACTATATATTACAGAATATAATACAGAATATTATAGAAACGTAGGGTATATAGTCAATAATATTGCAATAACATTGTGTGGTAATGGACAGTGATTACCCTTATGTTGAGCACTAAGTAATGAATGGAACTGTCAAATCACTATGTTGTACACCTGAAAGCAATATAACATTATATACCTAGTATACTTAGATAACAAGGAATATATAAATAAAACTTCTTGTGTCTATTGAAAAAGATATATTCCACTTTATCTATAGTTAACTTATCCCTACTTAATAACAGAAGCCAGAGATCTTACCATCTGAAATACATCAGAGCCTTCATCAAAATCCACCATAGCAAAAAATATCCTGTTGGTAAATGCACTGGAGTATCGCCAGGAGTTTGCCAGGATCTGGAATTCTTCATCAGCTTGCCTGGATACAATCAGATAATGTGAAGATAATATATAAAACATTTTTTCAAGATTTTATTTATTTGACAGAGAGAGACACAGAGAGAGAGGAAACACAAGTAGGGGGAGTGGGAGAGGAGGAAGCAGGCCTCCCTCCAAGCAGGAAGCCGGATGTAGGGCTCAATCCCAGGACCATGGGATCCTAACCTGAGCCAAAGGCAGATGCCCAAAACTGAGCCACCCAGGGACCCCCATATATTTTAAAATGAACATTTTTAAATATTATTTTAAAATAATAAAACATTATTTTAAAAATACATTAAAATGCATTAAAAATTAAAAAAAAACATTATTTTTAAATGAACATTTTCAAATGAACAGAGCCAAAGAAGCAATAGCAGTTTTTTCAATGGGAAAAAAAATTTTGAGAGAGAAAGAGAGACAGACAGAGACACAGAGAGAGGGAGAGAGGGAGAGCGAGAGAGAAACAAACATCAGTCAGGTTCTGCTGACAGGTTCAGGACAAACCTTGGAAAATATTGCCATTGTTTTGGCATAAGAGAAGCCTTATCCTAAGTGTTACGAATTTCAACAGAAAGTAGTTGCTTGATTCTGCTTCATACTTTGTGCTTGTTTCTTAACTCAGAGGTCTTTAGGCAGTCATTGGAAAAATCCAGCTAACTGTCTGTACAACAATTTTTAATACCCTAAATTACTTTTAAGGGTTCAAAGACGAGGTTGAAGTATTTCCAAAGAAAGTATACTATAATAGTAATCCATTTTATAAATCTAAGATGACATTATTTAGTAAATAAAAATACAGTCAGATGAATTATTAGGGTGAAAGATAACAAGGATCTAGGGAATTGAGATGAATTAAAACCTCAAGTCATATTTGACTTTTTCCTTATTGCCCATATGCTTTCAGTTTCCAAGATGTGATAATTCTTCATTTGCGATTATCTTTTCACTCCATTCCTTCCCATTTATTTTTATTGCTATCAGCTAAAGTCAGATCCTTAATATCAGACATTACAATATAAAATGTTGACTCTAGTTTCTCCTCTTTCAATCCTTCTTACACTACAATATACATCAGTCTTCCTAAATTACTATCTTCCTGAAACTCCTACTCTTCTCCAAAGCCATTGTTGCTTTTCTACTACCTTCAGAACAGTCTCCAAGCTTTTCACTGGTAATTCAAGGTTCTTTATCATCCAGTTCCAATAAGGCATCTTTTAGTAGCCTTACTACTAATCAATATAAAACATGATCTCTTAATTCTGGCACTTTATTTATCACTATCTCTGTACCCCTGCACTTATCTTTACTTCTAACCAAAATATCCTACTTCTATCTAAATCTGATCCATCTATCTAGTCCTAATACAAATCCCTTCTTCTCCATTAGACGAACCCAATCTTCCTGTTATATGTCCTTCCTGAAATTCTGTAGTATTAATTTTTTTAAAGATTTTATTTATTTATTTGACAGACAGAGATCACAAGTAGACAGAGAGGCAGGCAGAGACAGAGAGTGGAGGAAACAGGCTTCCCGCTGAGCAGAGAGCCTGTAACCCGATGCGGGGCTCAATCCCAGGACCCTGAGATCATGACCTGAGCTGAAGGCAGAGGCTTTAACCCACTGAGCCACCCAGGCGCCCCTCTGTAGTATTTATTATGCACATAATCCATTTGGTACTTAATTATAAATTGCCTTATATTGCCAGCTAAATTTTCACATGTGGATCTCATTTTCCTAGCCATATGATAAGGGCAGGATATATTATACTTCTCATCCTGATAGCACCAAATATATAGTATTATACACATTGCTGTTAATTTTTATTTTTTGAATGAGTTTAGGAAAATGTGAGCTAATTTTAAATTTGGTCTTATAGAAAAATACTAATAAAAACTTAGGTTAAGGGAAGCCTGGGTGACTCAGTTGGTTAAGCAGCTGCCTTCGGCTCAGGTCGTGATCCCAGCGTCCTGGGATGGAGTCCCACATCGGGCTCCTTGCTCGGCAGGGAGCCTGCTTCTTCCTCTGCCTCTGCCTGCCACTTTGCCTGTACTCGCTAGCTCTCTCTCCCTCTCTCTCTGACAAATAAATTAAAAAAAAAACCTTAGGTTAATAAGAATGTCATTAATTCGCATTTAGTACAGAATTATGAAGAAGTTTATGATTGTACCCTAAGATTTTTTTTTAAAGATTTTATTCATTTATCTGACAGACAGAGATCATAAGTAGGCAGAGAGGCAGAGAGAGAGAGGAGGAAGCAGGCTGTCCGCAGAGCGGAGAGCCCAATGAGGGCTCGATCCCATGACCCTGGGATCATGACCCGAGCCGAAGGCAGCGGCTTTAACCTACTGAGCCACCCAGGCGCCCCCTGTACCCTAAGATTTTGTATACTCCTGATTGCTGAGTGAAATGACTAAATTAAGAGTGATTCCAGATTTTAAGTTTATGCATAATTAATACCTACTATCCAACATATGTACCCAAAAGTAAGTACTCTGGGATCAAATACCTTGACTATCTCCTACCTCTGGGGGAAAATCCTTTAAGAAAAGTTGGCAAGTCTTGGGGTAGCATAATGCATATTCTAAAAAAAATTGCCTAATCCTTCACATGGACCCATAGGCTGTCAGAATTTGGAAAGCCTTCAAGATTTTATTAAATAAGTTCCTCATGGGTTAGCTTTGTCATTTTATTTAACATGAATTCCCAGATCACACATATTGATCTAGAAATGTAAGTTTAAGAAAAAACACAAAAAGCAAAAGCTATCCTATGTTTTAGTACCCACTATTTTTAATTTTGTTTAAAGAAATATATCCTGGGATGCCTGGGTGGATCAGTTGGTTAAGCATATGCTTTGGCTCAGGTTATGATCCTAGAGTCCTGGGATCGAGTTCCATATCAGGCTTCTTGCTCAGTAGGGAGCCTGCTTCTCCCTCTACCTGCTGCTTCCCCTGCTTGTGCTCACTCTCGCACTCTCTGACAATTAAATAAATAAAATCTTTTAAAAAATAAAGAAATATAGTCTTTTTGTTAAAAGAAATATCAATTTTTTCCCAAAATCATTTAGAAACAGTAAAATAAAATCAATAAACCATTGTTTGATGAAAGATTGAGATTAGTCTCTATTTCCAAGGTTTTTAATCACTCAGAATAATCTAGAAAAAAAGAAAATATCTCTAAGTCATACATCTTTATTTTCTAAAATCATTCTCTTGTAATTCCAAATTTGGATGTAGCTACCATTATTGCATTAATAAGTATCTCTAGCTTTGGGTAGACCAGGTAAAAGATTCTGGAACCTATCTCTTCATAAATGAGAGAATATTTGCTTTACTTACCTTCTGGGGTTGTTGTATAAAATAAGAGTACGAAACTAAAAGCACTGACAAATAATAAAATACTACATCAATCCAACTGGCATACATTTATATAAGTTGATACCAATTTATATGATGATTATTCAATTTTTAAGTTATTCCTATCATGGCTATCACAATACTTTATCCTTGCTCTTTGTTCCCACTTTGTGCCCACTAATGCGGGCAACCAAGAAATGACTATAAAAAGGGGCAGTATGTGTTACTACAGACATCCTAAGTAAGATATACACAATAATTTATGTACCCACTGAACTAATTTGGTTATTCTGGGATTGAGAAACGGTTAAAATCTTATGTTATTTAATTTTAAAGTGTAGTTGAAAGTTCATACTTGCACACAACACACTGTCTGTGAAGTTGGAGAGCAGTGAACATGACAATAACGGAGTAGTTTCTTGGTGGGGCTTTAACAAGTCGACGGAACTTGTCTCCATTCATTCTTATTACAGGTCTTTTATTGGTCCATTCCATCAGTTGACTAACCTTTTCTGATAACACCATCTAAAAAAGAAAAAAAGGGAGGAACATGTTGTTAATGCTCTCAGCATGGCATTTGGAGTTCCTTTTTTTTTTTTTTTTTTTTTTTAAAGATTTCATTTATTGGGACGCCTGGGTGGCTCAGTTGGTTAAGCGGCTGCCTTCGGCTCAGGTCGTGATCCCAGCGTCCTGGGATCGAGTCCCACATTGGGCTCCTTGCTCAGCAGGGAGCCTGCTTCTGCCTCTGCCTGCCTCTCTGGCTGCCTGTGCTCGCTTGCTCTATCTCTAACAAATAAATAAAATCTTCAAAAAAAAATTAAAAAAAAAAAGATTTCATTTATTTATTTGACAGGAAGAGAGATCACAAGTAGGCAGAGAGGCAAGCAGAGAGAGAGGGGGAAGCAGGCTCCCTGCTGAACAGAGAGCCCTATGTGGGGCTCAATGCCAGGACGACGTGGGGCTCAATCCCAGGACGCTGAGACCATGACCTGAGCCGTAAGCAGAGGTTTAACCCACTGAGCCACCCAGGCGCCCCCTGAAGTTCCTTTCAACTAGGCAACTTACCTAAAACCAAGACTAACAAGCAGAGGTACACAGAAAATGTGAGAAACCTAAAAATAAAATCTAATAATTGGGCCTGATAATAATTATTCTTAAAATTCTATTATTTCATGATGAGATTTAATTAGATATTATATTGTTGATGTGAATTACTTATTTATACTAAAAAATAAAATATAAAATCATAAAACCTTTCATTTGCCAAAGATTCCAAAGAATGTTGAGTTAAACCAGTTTTGTACAAGATTTTGCTTCTCAAAACCAAAACAAAATAAAAACAAAACACACCTATAAAGAGTTAGAGTAGTTAAAACAATCTTGAAAACAAAGAATAATAATGGGAGGGGACACCTGGGTGGCTCAGTCAGTTAAACACCTGCCTTTGGCTCGGGTCATGATCCCAGGGTCCTGGGATCAATTCCCACATGGGGTTCCTTGCTCAGCAGGAGCCTGCTTCTTCCTCTGCCTTCTGCTCCCCCTGCTTGTGCTCTCTCTCTCTCTGAGAGATAAATAAATAAATAAATAAATAAATAAAATCTTTAAAAAAGAGAATAAAATGGGAGGATCACTCTACCTGATTTTAAGGTTTACTATTAGCTATAGTAAGCAAGGCAGAGTGGTACAGATGAAAGAACAGACTTATAGATTAATGGCACAGAAACAGACCTACATTAAGTATAGCCAACTGATTTTTCACAAAGGTACAAAAACTCAGTAAAGCAAGGCTAGTCTTTTCAACAAATAGTGCTGGAGCAATTGGACATCCACAGTCAAAAATAGGAATCTCAAACTAAACTTCATACTTTATTTTTTTAAAGATTTTATTTATTTATTTGACAGACAGAGATCACAAGTAGGCAGAGAGGCAGAGAGAGAGAGGAGGAAGCAGGCTGTCCGCAGAGCAGAGAGCCCGATATGGGGCTCGATCCCACGACCCTGGGATCATGACCCGAGCCGAAGGCAGCGGCTTTAACCCACTGATGCACCCAGGCGCCCCTAAACTTCATACTTTATACAAAAATTAAGTCAAACTGGATCACATACTTAAACATAAAAATGAAAATTTTAGGAAAAAAGGAAAAAGGGGAACCTGGCTAGCTCAGTCAATGGAGTATGTGACTCTTGATATCAGGATTGTGAATTCAAGCCCCACACTGGGCATACAGCTTATTTTAAAAAATTTGTTTCAGAAAAAAATTAGGAGAGAACATTCAGGACCTTGGGGTAGGGAAAGAGTTCTTAGACCTAAAGCCAAAAAGCATGATTCATAAAAAAGAAAAAAAAAGATAACCACACCAAAATAAATTTATTTTTCTCTAGGAAAGACCATGTTAAGAGGAGGAAAAGACAAGCTACAGAGTGGGAGGAAATATTTCCAAACCATGTATCTGACAAAGAATTAGTAGTTATACTTTTAAAAACCATCAAAACTCAGGGTGCGTGGGTGGCTCAGTTGGTTAGGCATCTGACTCTTGATTTCAGCTCAGGTCATGATCTCAGAGTCATTGGATTAAGCCCCATGTTGGGCTCCATGCTTAGTGGGGAGTTGGCTTGAGATTCTCTCCCTCTTCCTTTGTTCCTGTTCACATGCATGCGCTTGCTCTAATAAATGAGTAAATAAAATCTTAAAAAATATGGAACTTGCTTTTTCCAGGAAGGGAATAGTAACATGGATTCTAAAAATGCATGATTTGCCTTTAAAGCATGGCTGAATTCAGCCAATACTGAAAAAAAAATTTCCTGAGTATACCTATGAACAATAGGGAAAGAATGCCAAAAATTAGTTTTGTAGCACATTTGAAATAATTCTGGTAAGAGCCATAAAATGAGTATGTCACAAGTGGAAAACCAAACACAGACTCTAAGCCCATAGAGAAATATATACACTCTCAAATAATTAACAAGATTTGTGGAACAATGATACGGAGGAAACAGATCACTCTCAACAAGCATTTTACAACAGTGGCAATAGTGACATCTTGAGCCAGATAATTCTTTGTTGTCCGGAGTTGTCCTGCACATTGCAGGATGTTGAACAGCATCCCTGATCTTCACCCACCAGATGCCAGTAGTACCCTGACCTTCAGCTACAACAACCAAAAATGTTTCCAGACATTGCCAGATAACCAACTCCAAGGAGCAAAATTCCCCTCCTCCCTCATTGAGAACCACTGCTGTAAACTGAAAAGAATTTTCACAGTATGATTTAAGTTTTTATCATCTTATTATGTAGTCAATTTTTTAAAGATTTTATTTATTCATTTGACAGACAGAGATCACAAGTAGGCAGAGAGAGAGGAGGAAACAGCCTCCCTGCCAAGCAGAGAGCCTGGTGCAGGGCTCGATCCCAGGACCCGGGGATCACGACCTGAGCTGAAGCCAGAGACTTTAACCCACTGAGCCACCCAGGTGCCCCAATGTAGTCAATTTTTAATTCATTACTGATCAACACACAATATAAAAGATAAATGTGGCGATAAAGTAAACCAAAACTTCCCAGAGCAAGTCCTCAGCATAATGGGTAATAAACTTTCTAGACCCAAGTTTCTTCAAGTGTGGTTTGTATAAAGGAGCTTGTTAGATGTTAAGACTTCAAGATTTCATCCTCTAGTAAATCTGATTCAGTAAGTCTATTGTAGGTTCCAAGAGTATGAAATTTTAACAGGTAACCCAAGTGATTCTTTATAGACACTGAAGTTTCAGAACTACTACTGTTATACGTTCTCATTCTTATGGGCAGGAACTACATGTTATATAAATATCTATGCATAACACAGGGAATTTATATAAACATTAAGCTATTCAAATGATGGACAACAGGAAAAAAATACATCATTCCTAATAATAAAAAACTACCTGATCTCCCTGGAATGATTGAAGAATGTGATATATTTTAGATAACTCAAATATAACATCTTAATAATGAGACACTTTTCAAAAATTCCAGTAGAGTTAATATACAGTGTTATATTAGTTTTAGGCATACAATACAGTGATTAAACAATTCTATATATTACTCAGTGCTCATCAGAATAAGTGTACTCTTAATCCCCTTCACCTGTTTCACCCATCCCCCCATCTACCTCCTCTTTGGTAACCACCTGTTCATTCTCTATAGTTAAGAGTCTGGTTTTTAAAGAGGCAACCCACGGAATGGGAGAAGATATTTGCAAATGACAGTACAGACAAAAGGCTGATATCCAGGATCTATAAAGAACTCCTCAAACTCAACACACTCAAAACAGATAATCATGTCAAAAAATGGACAGAAGACATGAACAGACACTTCTCCAATGAAGACATACAAATGGCTAACAGACACATGAAAAAATGTTCATCATCATTAGCCATGAGGGAGATTCAAATAAAAACCACATTGAGATACCATCTTACACCAGTTAGAATAGCCAAAATTAACAAGAGAGTAAACAAAGCGTGTTGGAGAGGATGTGGAGAAAGGGGAACCCTCTTACAATGTTGGTGGGAATGCAAGTCGTTGCAGCCACTTTGGAAAACAGTGTGGAGATGCCTCAAGAAATTAAAAATAGAGCTTCCCGATGATCCTGCATTTGCACTACTGGGTATTTACCCCAAAGATACTGATGTAGTGAAAAGAAGGGCCATATCTGTACCCCAATGTTCATAGCAGCAATGGCCACAGTCACTAAACTGTGGAAAGAACCAAGATGCCCTTCAACGGACGAATGGATAAGGAAGATGTGGTCCATATACACTACAGAGTATTATGCCTCCATCAGAAAGGATGAATACCCAACTTTTGTATCAACATGGACGGGACTGGAAGAGATTATGCTGAGTGAAATAAGTCAAGCAGAGAGAGTCAATTATCATATGGTTTCACTTATTTGTGGAGCATAAGAAATAACATGGAGGACATGGGGAGATGGAGAGGAGAAGGGAGTTGGGAAATTGGATGGGGAGATGAACCATGAGAGACTACGGACTCTGAAAAACAATTTGAGGGTTTTTGAAGGGGTAGGGGGTGGGAAGTTGGGTGAGCCTGGTGGTGGGTATTGTGGAGGGCACATATTGCATGGAGCACTGGGTGTGGTGCATAAATGATGAATTCTGGTACACTGAAAAGAAATTGAAAAAAATAAAAAATTATTTAAAAAAGAATCTGGTTTCTGGTTTGTCTTTTTTCCTTTGTTTTGCTTATTAAATTCCACATATGAATGAAATCATACGGTATTTGCCTTTCTCTGACTGACTTACTTCACATAGCATTATACTTTCTAGTTCCATCCACATTGTTGCAAACGGCAAGATTTCGTTCTTTTCTTGGTTGAATAATATTCTACAGTACATATGTACATATACATCTTCTTTATCCATTCATCTATCAATGGACACTTGGGATGCTTCCATAATTTGGCTATTGTAAATAATGCTGTGATAAACACAGGGGTACACATATCCTTTTGAATTAGTGTTTTTGTATTCTTTGTGTAAATACCCAGTACTGTGATTACTGGATCATATGGTAATTGTTTTTAATTTTTTGAGGAACCACCATACTGCCACAGTAGCTGCACCAGTTTGCATTTCCATCAACAAGGCACAAGGGTTCCTTTTTTTCCTACATCCTCACCAACACTTGTTCGTGTTTTTCATTTTAGCCATTCTGACAGGTGTGAGGTGACATCTCTTTGTAGTTTCACTGTGCATTTTCCTGATCAGTGATACTGAGCATCTTTCTGTGGAGGGATGTATATTTATGTCTTCTGCCCATTTTTAATTGGATTATTTGTTTTTCTGGTGTTGAATTATAGAAATTCTTTATAAATTCTGGATATTAACCCTTTATTGGATATGTCATTTGCAAATATCTTCTCTCACTCCGTAGGCTGCCTTTAGTTTGCTGATTGTTTCCTTCTCTGTGCAGAAGCTTTTTATCTTAATGAATCCCGAACAGTTAATTTTTGCTTTTGTTTCCCTTGTCTCAGATGTATCTAGAAAAATGTTGCCCAATGTCAGGCACATTTTCTAGACATATCTAAGGAAAAAAGCTAATGTCAGAGACTTTACTGCCTGTGCTCTTCTAGGATTTAATACTCTCTGGTCTTACATTTAGGTCCTTACTCTATTTTTAGTTTATTTTTGTATACAATGTAAGAACATGGTCCAGTTTTTCCAACACCATTTGTTGAAGAGACTATCTTTTTCCCATTGCACATTCTTGCATACTTTGTCAAAGATTAACTGACCATATAATTATGGGTTTGTTTCTGGGATTCCTATACTGTTCCATTGATCAATGTGTCTATTTCTGTGCCAGTGCCATACAGTTTTGATTATTATAGCTTTGTAATACAACTCGAAGTCTGGAATTGTGATACCACTAGCTTTATTTTTCTTTTTCAAGATTGCTTTTTCCATTTGGGGTCTTTTGTGGCTCCATACAAATTTTAGGATTGTTTATTCTAGTTCTGTGTTAAATGCTGTTGTTATTCTGATGGGGATTACATTAGATCTATAGATTTCTTTGGGTAGCATGGGCATTTTAACAACATTTGTTCTTTTAGTGCATGAGCATGGAATATCTTCCCATCGATTTGTGTCCTCTCCATTTTCATTCATCAGTGTTTTACAGTTTTTAGAGTACAAGTCCTACCTAGCCACTTCTTTCACTAGTCCTCTGTCTTCTCTATGTTTTTTAAAAAATATTTTATTTATTTCACAGACAGAGATCACAAGTAGGCAGAGAGAGAGGGGGAAGCAGGCTCCCCACTGAACTGAGAGCCCGATGCGGGGCTTGATCCCAGGACCCAGAGATCATGACCTGAGCCAAAGGCAGAGGCTTAGCCCACTGAGCCACCCAGGTGTCCCTAGTATATGGTTTTACAAAGGAATTTCTCATTTCTTCACATTTGAGTTGAAAGCTTTCTTGATTGGAGTAAACCTCTAGTACTGAAGAAGCATCTTCCTTATGGTACCTTTCATTCTTTGTCATGAGCCCATTGTTTGAGTACTGAAAGCTATGGCTCAGAAATAAAAATTTTGTTTTTCTACAGCATCTTCACTAAGTCACACTATGCACTCCCCAGATATCCCTTTATCTTCCAATGACATAACCTTCAAAAGTAAAGGATTAAAATGTTGCCCATACCCTTTATGACCTTCTATTATTTAATACTTTAAAGTTAAGAACCACAAAGGACTATAGTACAAAAGAGTAAGAAGTTTATCAAATGAATTATTCAGCAACTAGAAAAAGCAATTGATTTGGAAACAACTCAATGCAAATACTTTTTCTACTAACAGCTTTACTAAACATTTAGGAAAATATATCCATCCAGTTTTTAATTCAAACTTATATTTTCAAATAAATATTTTATTTATTCAAAACAAAATATAGGCTTGCTATGAAAAAGCATTAAATATATAAGGAAGGACTTTCATAATCAATTTCCTTCCTTCCTGGACTACATTATTTATTTTCGACTCAAACAAAACAAAATAAAACAAAACAAAACAGCAATATTATTCACAATTAAAATACTTGCCAGCAAAGTTAAGTAAGCTTGTACTCTCTGTTCTCTTGAAACATTTTAATTAGTATGACCACAAAATAATCCCAACAGGAAGCCAATTAATATCTCTAATTCTATTAGCAATAATCAAGTACGACGAACATTTTAGGTCTATAAAGGATTAAGAGGGCCAAGAAAAGGTAATGACACAATAGTTTGATTTCACTCTACCTTCCTGCACAATATTTATCTAAATTAGCTCTAGTAAACTAGATTAAGTCTTAACAACTATAATTCTCCTACTGTCCCTGAATATCTCTCATGAAAAATAGCATATCCATAATCGCTTAAAGCTCAAATCTGATCCTGCCATTAAGATTTCTTCTGAGTTTCAGAAGTAATGAAGCTAAACATCATCAGTCTGAATTACTCTAAAATGCACCTCCCTTCCCCCACCCCCAAACTTATTTGATTGTATCTGTGTTCCACACCATCAGGGTTTATTTATAAAAATTTTTGGTATTTTTAGCTTTCTTAATCATCCACTAGTTTTCATACATTTGTAAAATAAGATTCCTGGTTAAGCAATACATTTCCAACTCCATCCTTAAATTAAGAGTGACACTGAGCAAATGTGGAAACATTATCTGGCAGAGAACAAATGAAGGAGATAACAAATGAAGGAGCAGCGAGCATAGAAGAGGGAATTTTTAATCCTTAAATGTCATCTGTTCCATTCTCAGTGCACCTACTTTCTGGACAGGGCTAAACTACATTCTGTCCCCTCTCCTTGATGTTTTAGTTTTAGGGGATACCTCAATTTGTTTTGCAACTGCTACTGGGCCTTTGATTCTTAGTAATAAGGTATTTTCTAAAGAATCACAGAGATTTTAGGGGTGCCTGAGTGCTCAGTCTTAAAGCGTCTGCCTTCGGCTCAGAGCAGGATCCAGGGTCCTGGGATAGAGCCCCACATTGGGCTCCCTGCTCAGCGGGAGGCCTGCTTCTCCCTCTCTCACTGTGTCTCTCTCTGTCAAATAAATAAATAAAATCTCAAAAAAAAGAACCAGAGATTTTAAACATGTGACAATTTCATTTGTCAGATTTCAAAGCAATGTCAGAAAATGTAGAAGTTTTTCCAACAACAGCCTGCCTTGTCAAAATATGCAGTCAAAATTGCTGTCTTGTCAAAATTATTCTATTTTCTGAATATCCATAAAACATCACAGAAAGATCAGCCAAAAAATATTTTACTACTGCAGAGGAACACAGTCTTATTTTCTAATATTCATCTAATGTCTTCTACATGCAAGGGATGGCATTATATATCCATTACAGGCCACATTTAATTTTCACTTTACAGCCCTCATTTAATTTTCACAATATGCAAACAGGCATTTTTGCATTCTACTGATAAGGAAAATGAGACTCACAAGTGGTTAAGGATCATTAGGGTCGCATTAACATACACGTTCTTTAAAATTTTACAGTTTTTTGGGCGCCTGGGTGGCTCAGTGGGTTGAGCCACTGCCTTCGGCTCAGGTGGTGATCTTGGGGTCCTGGGATCGAGTTCCGCATTGGGCTCTCTGCTCGGCTTGGAGCCTGCTTCCCTCTCTCTCTCTCTGCCTGCCTCTCTGCCTACTTGTGATCTCTGTCAAATAAATAAATAAATAAAATCTTAAAATAAAATAAAAATTTAAAGTTTTTTTAAAAAACTGATAAAGGGGTGGAAATCTATCTTCCTAGCATTATTATAATCAGGTTTCTGTATGTTATGTGCATTCACTGTTTTCTGTATTTCATTTTATTTCTCTATTACAGATTCCCAGAAGTGGATCAAGATACATGGGTCATTTTATCAAAGGACACGCTTTTTCATTGTTATCATGCTGCCTTCCTAAAACAACACCAGATGCAAAGACCAACAACTCTCCTACCATAGAGGGATATAAATCATCATAAAAAAAATAAAACAAGTCATTGCAAAAGAAGTCTTGTGACCTAGGAGAGAGCATTGGGTTTGGAGTCAGACGTGGGTGGAATCTCAGCTCAGTCTCTAGAGCTGTCTTCTTTGGGCAAGTCCCCAATAATCTCTTTTGTTAATCTCTCTTTCCCTCATCCTTAATACTTACTCTGCAGGGTTATTGCGAGGATTATAGATAATGCATATAAACCATTGTGCCTGGCATGTAAAAGGCACTGAATAAATATTAGAGAATAAGTCAATGCTCCTGTGAAAACACTATTATAGGTATAAATGATCAGGTAAGTAGGATAGCATTACATTTAACAATAGACAACTAGGAGGAACTTGAGTGATTTTTAACTGTATTAATTTAGGAAAAGTTTCTTTTTAATTTTTTTATTTGTCAGAGAGAGCACAAGCTGGAGGGAGAAGAAGAGGGAGAAGTAGGCGCCCTGCTGAGCAGGGAGCCCGATTTGGGACTCAATCCCAGGACCCCAAGATCAAGTGAGCTGAAGGCAGACACTTAACCCGACTAAGCCACCCAAGCATCCCAAAAACTATCTTTTAAAAAGGAATACTTAAGATTATAAGCCCAGGCATCAACCTACTATTTAAAGTCACATCTACTATGGTAGATAGACCTGTAATTTTTTTTAAATGTTTTAAAAAATTGACCAAATGAAGTATTCTACAAAAGAACACCTGTATGTTAAAACTGTCTCGGGGCGCCTGGGTGGCTCAGTGGGTTAAAGCCTCTGCCTTCGGCTCAGGTCATGATCCCAGGGTCCTGGGATCGAGCCCCACATCGGGCTCTCTGCATGGCAGGGAGCCTGCCTCCCTTCCTCTCTCTCTGCCTGCCTCTCTGCCTACTTGTGATCTCTGTCAAATAAATAATAAATAAAAAATCTTAAAAAAAAAACTGTCTCTAAGTAGTATACTTTTTTAAAGATTTTTTTAAAAAATATTTTACTTATTTGAGGGAAAGAGTGAAAGAGAGAGACACACACACAGAAAGCAGGAGTGGCATAAGGAGAAGAGTGGAGGGTAGAGGGGAGAAGCAGACTCTCCCACTGAGCAAGGAGCCCAACACGGTGTTTGTCCTGGATTATGACCTGAGCCAAAGGCGTCTGCTCAACCAACGGGGCCACTCAGGTGCCCCTTAAAGATTTATTTTTATTCTTTAGAGAGAGAGAAAAAAAAATGTATGTGCAAGCAGGGTGGGAGAAGGGAGAGAGAGGCAGATGCAGAGAGAGGATCCTGAAGCAGACTCCCCACTGAGCAGGAAGCTAGAAGAGGTGTTTGATCTCAGGACCTTGACATCATGACCTGAGCCTAAACCGAGAGTTGGGACGCTTAACTGGCTGAGCAAACTAGGTGCCCTACAGCAATCTTTTTCAAACAGCCTAAAACATCCTCAGTTACAGGGGAAAGGGATAACAACTAATCCATGTTTACCATCCTATGAATTCTTTGCTTACCGATGAGAAAATCCAATTTTAGGTTGTGAAACCTAAACAAACCGCAAGTGAAAGAACAGATTCCCGACCCTATATACACACATGTATTTAATTAATATCATGTTTATCAAGGCCCTTTTTGACATTGCTAGGTGCCAGAAAAAAAACAAAAATAAATTTAAAGGTATTTGTATTTTTAAAAAAGTAAATTCGCAATGCTCACAGTCCAATGGGGAAGACTGATATATGAACAATGATAATATGATGTGCTGAATTCACCTCAGTTCACCTGGGGGGAACAGGAAAACCTTGGTTGAGAAAGAAGGTAATGTTTGAGCTAAGACTTATAGAGGTGGAATCCTCAGGGGTGCCAGGGTGGCTCAGTCAGTTAAGCATCTGCCTTCATCTGAGGTCATGATCTCAGGGTCCTGGGATTGAGACCCTTGTCCGGCTCGCTGCTCAGAGCAGAGAGTCTGATTGTCCCTTCTCTCTTCCTCTGCCTCTCCCCCTGTTCATGCTGGTGCAAGCATGCTCATGTGCGCACGCATGCTCTCTCTCTCAAATAAATAAATTAATTAATTATTAATAAGTAAATTAATTAATTTTAAAAAAAAGAGAGCAGGATCTTAGGTGAATGACAGGGTGGGGTGAGAGAGAATGAAAATACCCCAGCAAAATATAGATACTTGCAAGAGAATACCGAAAGATCAAGGAAGGCAGGTAATTCAGTATGACTTGTATAGGGGAGCTTGGACTGAGATAAACCTGGAAGAAACAGACAAGGGTCAGGCTACAGAAGCCCTTTCATACTTTGCAGAATAGGTGAAAAGGTTTTCAGATTTTAATGTTAGCATCTCTGGCAATACTATGAAGGATGGGTTCAAGGAAAACTGGTTAGGCAGTATTGCAATAGATTTGTAAGTGCAATACGGGTCTGAAAAGTGGGCACCATGGGAAAGGAGTTGGAATCTGATTCCTTTTTAAACTATTTTACTGAGATAAAATTTACATAACATAAAATCCACCATGTTAACCATTTTAAAGCATGTTAATTTATTGCTGATTCCTTTTTAAAATAACCTATCTCCTGCTAGGACCTTCTGCTTCTACTTCAGTGAAAGATTAAATGAATAAATAAAATTAAACTGGAGAAAACAGTAGGTTTTTAGAAAATCTTCCCTTTTCTTATTTATAAAGAGTGGTTAATGCAGAAATTCAGATAATACCAGTACATGAAGTAAAAAGTAGAAATGTTCCCCTAATGAACAATCCCAACTACCCAGGGAAAGCCACTCTTAAGACTACTGTGTATCCTTATAAAAATTGCTCTATACATACATATACACTTACATATGGGTGGTTTTGTGTTTTTGCATAAAATCCATCTAAAATTTAAAGTATTGCTCCATATCTTGTTATACATGTAAAAAGATCTTGGAATCCTCTGGAAAAAAAAAAAGCCTGTTTGCTATACCTTTGAAAACTGTATGTTTTTATTTTACTTTCTGCCAACCTAATAAGTAACTCATTTTAATTTACTGGCTTATTTTTTTCTTATCAAATAGTTCAAATATTCAGAAACAGAAAAGACAGGTTCCTTTAAATTCAGCTCAACTTGATAAGCTTCTGAAATATCTAAATGATATTTTAAAAGTGTGTGTACAAGTGTCGTGTACTAGAAGCAGCACAAAATGTACAGGAACTAGCATAAGACTGACCTAGGGTTTTAGTTCTTGTTCTGCAATAAGTAACTGTGTAAGCTTAGGACTCGGTTTTCTTCATCCATAAAATCAGGGGGCATAAATAATACAAATAATTGTGAGTAATCCTAAAAGCCCTAAGAGCATACGGCCCTAAGTCATAAATGTTTCAAAACACAATGTTAAAATTTCTTTGCTTGGATTGCTTAATGGTAAGGAAAGAATACTCTATCTCCTCTGCTTGCCACAATCAGTAAATTCCACGAAGAGAGAATCTTAGTATTGCTCACTTATGCATACCAAGCTTCTACAACAGTGCTTGGTATGTTTGATATTGGTAAATGATTGAAAATGGTTTAAGAGCTTTCATCCCAGTAAATTGCTTTGAATCACTTATTTGGACAATATCATAAACCTGGCATAGTTTAGCTTTTCAGTTTAACTCTCACATTCCTGAAGCGAAAATGATACAAACATAGCACTTTTACATCTATAAGGGAGTTACATCTACTGACAGCAAAAAGATTCAAGAAATTCCACCCCCGGAACTAGAGTCAAACTTCCCCTACCACCTGATGGGGCCCATACTCCAAGTAGTGTGAAAACTCTCCGCGTTGTACAGGCACAGGCCTATAGAAGCCAAGTTGTCATCAACCCCACCCCTCTCAGGCTCTACATCCATAGAAGACAAGGAGTTACAGTTTTCTTCTCTCGCGAACCTCAAAACTCTTAAAGTGAAACTGGAGCCACCAAAAGACACAGAACCAATGGAGAAAGGATGTGGGAAGGAGTACAAACCCTCTCAAGCCCCATTATTTGGGAAAAGCCCCTGTTGCTACAAAGAGTGTCCTCACCTCCTTCTTTCTTTGGGCAAAGGCTGAGGGAACCCCGTAACTGAGCAGCAGCGCCACCGCCATGTTCGCGGAGACACACCACAGCCACCAACGCGCTGCCATGTTCGCTCCTCTTTCTCTCTCTCCCTCAGCAAAGCGAAAGTTTCCTCGGGCTGGGTCTGAGTGCTGGGCGTGAGAACAGGCAAACCAGCCCCCTGTCCCGCCTCATTGGTCCAGCTCAGCCCTACTGGGCGACCCTTCACAGTACGTCAAGACGCTCTACCGCTAAGCGCTAGCTAAAACACGGTTCACTTCTAATTGGTCTCCGTTAGCCAATAGAAAAAGGATAATCTGGTGGTTTTTCATTGGTCCTCTAAGGATGAGATTAACTGCCCCTTTCATTTACCGAAAGGTGAGGCATTTAAAGCGTCTGCCCAGGCGCATGCGCAGTTGTGAGGCGTTGCGGGTTGGGTTTTTTTTTTTTTCTTTCCTTAGTCTAAAATGGTTTCGGGTTGTTAAAACAGAATCTTTTCCCCATTCA
>ML094178.1:32645-52895 GCA_003697995.1 Taxidea taxus jeffersonii
TGTGTAATATTCTAGAAAATTTGGACCTAGCCACGTGATTGTTAGCTATCTTATTCCCTCATTCTGCCTCTAAAGTTTTTCAAATCAATATGAAAAAAGTAAAAACAGGAAAGCAGAAATACACTTAATATCACTGAAGATTTTTTAAAGTAAATGAGCAAGAGCTTGTTGAATATCTTGTGTCCCAGGAACTGTGCCATATGCGGTGCACAGAGCGGACATCAAGTGATTTTTTAGTTGTTTTTTCATGACATTTTTAAAGTTAAACTTACTAATTTATTACTTTAAGACAAGGACTTAAATTTCAGATTATAGACAGCAAATACTGACCTATTATTTTGTTTGGGAGATGAACACGAAGCTAAGGTTGTAAGGAAGTATTTCTGTCTTTTTAGTTTTTCTGTCATAGTCCATTTTCATTAAACATCAATTCCCCTATGTAAAAAAATTAAAATCCTACATGCTGAAGAAGTTTCCATTCATTTGGTCTAGTTTTGTTTATTTTAGTGGATTGTAAAACTGGGATGATTTAACTAGAGAAAAATAATATACTCAAGAGGAAAAGTACCAACAAAATAAAATCAGTTGTCTATAACTTGGTTTTATCTCCACAGTGTGAAACACGATATGACTACTCTTTTAGGTCTTGCTGGGAAACACACTCACAAAAGCTAAGAGAATAAGAATTTCATTATGTTGGAGAGACAAGGATATGTGTATGGAAGGGAAAACAGCTGGTTCTGAAGGAAGATATGTGATCTGGAGATACGAAAAACATTTCAAGACATTTACAGATACCCATAATAATAATAATACAAAATAGAAGTATACGGAGACATACTGTTTGATTCTATTTATATGACATTCTGGAAAAGACAAACTCAAAGAGACAGAGAATAGATCAGTGGCTATCTGGGGCTGGATGTGGGGAATGAGGTTGGCTACAAAGGAGCCACACAAGGAAAGTTTTGTGGTGATGGAACTGTTACGTCCTTTATTGTTGGGGTGGTTATACTAGGCACTTGTCAAAACTCACAGACCAGTACAACAAAAAAGAATGAATTTTACCATGTAAATTGAATGAATAAAAATTAAAGTAAATTTTTAAAGAACAGGGAAATCTCACCTATCATGTTGGCAAAAATTCAATACATGCCATTGTCAAGGCTGTGGGGAAACATGCACCCTTATACAATGCTTGTGGAAATGCAAACTGGCATATATATGGAGGGTAACCTGACAATATCTAGCAAAACTACTTACATATTTATCCTCTGATCCAACAATCCCACTTCTAGGAATCTACTCCAAACAATAAAAACACATGTACATAAAATTTTTCATTTTAGCACTATTTATGATTGAAATATTCTTAGAAATACCCAAATTTGGGTATTTGGGTATTTTTGTAGGTTCAAATACAGTTTCAAATGCAGGAGACTGATGGAATATACTATGGTACATTATTGTTTTACACACTGGCCCCTGTACCTGCACAGCAAGGAGAGACCAAGGAGAGACTGAGGCAAACCACTTGGGTTTTTAAAGACAGATTTTTAAAAATTTTTATTTCTTTTTTATTTTTAAAGATTTTATTTATTTATTTGAGAGACAGAGAGTGAGTGTGTGAGCATGAGCGGGGTGGGGGCAGAAGGAGAGAAAGAAGCCGACTCCCCACTGAATGCAGAATCTGACCTGGGGCTGAATCCTAGGAGTCTGAGATCATGACCTGAGCCAAAGTCAGATGCTTAACTGATTAAACAACCCAGGAGCCCCTAAAATTTTTATTTTATTTTTCTTCTTGCAGTATAGTTGACATACAATGTTACATTAGTTTCAAGCATACAACATAGTGATTTTACAATTCTATACATTATGCACTGCTCACCACCATGAGTGTGGTCACCATCTGTCAGCATACCACATTATAAAAATATTACTGACCGAATTCCCTATGCTGTCCTGCTTATCTCTACGACTTATTTATTTTACAACTGGAAGGTTGTACCTCTTAATCCTTTTTACCTATTTCACCCATCCTCCCTCCCTCTGGCAACCACCACCTTGTATTTATGGGTCTGTTTCTGGTTTTTGCTTGTTAATTTATTTTGGCTTTTTTAAGATTCCACATATAAGTGAAATCATATGGTATCTGTCTTTCTCTATCTGACTTATTTTACTTAGTATATACCTTCTAGGCCCATCCATGTTGTCATAAGTGGCAAGATTTTATTCTTTTTATGGCTAAGTAATATTCCACACTTTACCTATTTATCTATCTATGGACACTTAGGTTTTTTTTTAAAGATTTTATTTATTTATTTGACAGATCACAAGTAGGCAGAGAGAGAGGAGGAAGCAGGCTCCCCGCTGAACAGAGAGCCTGATGTGGGGCTCGATCCCAGGACCCTGGGATCATGACCTGAGCCGAAGGCAGAGGCTTAACCCACTGAGCCACTCAGGGGCCCCTAGGTTTTTTTTTTTAAAGATTTTATTTATTCCCTTGACAGAGATCACAAGTAGGCAGAGAGGCAGGCAGAGAGAGAGAGAGAGAGGAGAAAGCAGGCTCCCTGCCAAGCAGAGAGCCCAACACGGGGCTCGATCCCAGGACCCCGGGATCATGACCCTAGCCGAAGGCAGAGGCCCCAACCCACTGAGCCACCCAGGTGCCCCTTAGGTTGTGTTTTTAATAAGCAAGGGAACTCAGGAGGCTTGTTTTGGGGAGCTGCAAAACGAGGACAAATTCCTACCTGCCCACCAGAATCTCAAAAGTTTGTATAGAGGCCTTAACTGGATTCAGTCATGTGCGCTGTCCAGGTGGTCTCAACAATAACTTACTTTCTCAAGGCTATGTGGTTGGAATAGCTCCCATTTGGGAAAAGCAGGCAGAGTGTACATTCCCAGAATGGGGTTTCGGTGAGGAGTATACGATTGCCTGGGTCTAGCTCGCAGGTCAACTGGCAGTCAAGTCCTCTTTATTACCTCCTCCAACATACATAAACACCATGGAGTATTTCACAGCTATAACAAAAGGAATGAGGAAGTGTTGTTTAAATGATATGGGTTTTCAAGATCTATTGTTAAGTGAAAAAAACCAAAGTACAAAAGAATATACATGTTATGCTACATTTGTGTAAAATAGAAGAGGAAATAAGAAAATATATACATATTTGTCCGTTTTTGCAAAAGGAAAAACGGAAAAAGTTAAGCCAGAAACTAATGAAAGTGGTTATCTGTGGGAGGTGGAGGAAATGTGGAACAGTTATGGGAGGGAATGATACTTCTCTAAGTATACACGTTTGTATAGTTTTTTTAAAATTTTTTAAAGATTTTATTTATTTATTTGTTAGAGAGAGAGAGAGAGAGCACAGGCAGACAGAGTGGCAGGCAGAGGCAGAGGGAGAAGCAGGCTCCCTGCCAAGCAAGGAGCCCGATGTGGGACTCAATCCCAGGACGCTGGGATCATGACCTGAGCCGAAGGCAGCTGCTTAACCAACTGAGCCACCCAGGCGTCCCTACATGTTTGTATAGTTTTCACTTTTGTAATGGTGCAAACACTTCTAAAATAATCCAAATATAAAACCTAATCATCTGGCTTTTCAAGATGAAAAAAATTCTAAAGATGAATAGTGGTGATGACTGTACAAAAATGTGGATGTACTTAATGCTACTAGACTGTACACATAATTATTTTTTAAAGATTTTATTTATTTATTTGATAGACAGAGATCACACAAGCAGGCAGAGAGGCAGGCAGAGAGGGGAGGGGAGAAGCAGGCTCCCTGACGAGCAGAGAGCCCGATGTGGGACTCGATCCCAGGACGCTGGGATCATGACCCGAGCTGAAGGCAGCGGCTTAACCCACTGAGCCACCCAGGCGTCCCTGTACACATAATTATTAATGGTAAATACTGTTACACATATTTTACCACAATTTTTAAAATAATTAGGAAACCTGGATGGCTTAGTTGGTAGAGCATGCAACTTTTGATCTCAGGGTTGTGAGTTTTAGCCCCACACTGGGTGTAGAGCTTATTTAAAAAATAAATAGATAAAAATTTAAAAAATAAAATTAGAGAAAAATTTAAATCACATGAGTAAGAAGGTGGTAAAACTGTAATTGAATATAAATGGAAAAAGAAAGCTTGACACTATTTCAAATGAAAGACAACCACACTAAAGAAAAAAACTAATCTGAACAATTTATGAACATACCACTTTGATTATATCCCATTAGTCTAAAGAAAAAAAAAGTACAAGCAAATTTTAAACTCTACTAAGTAGGTTCGTTTTTCACAGTAACATGAGTATAACAATTCTGAAAATTTATTTTGTATAATATAATATGCATAAACACTGATATTATTGAAAGCAAGGATTCTCACTATGGAAGAAAGGAGATACAAATATGAAATGAGGGAAAGTAGAAAAGAACTTTTGGGGTTTGGAGTATAATTGGAGGTGTTAGTATAAATTTATCTTTCATAACATATATTCCTAGCTCTATTTGCTGAAAGGACTAGAAGCAATGACACTCCAATATCAATGAGCACACCTGGGACTGAATATATGTTGCTAAATGCCATCTCTGAAAGAAATTAGGCCTTCTTCGAGGAATGGCTAGTTCTAGTGTGGGGGCAGGGAAAAGTACAAGATGCACCTTGAACATCTTATGTCAGAAAATAAACACATGCTCAAAAAAATGAAGTCATATCAAAAAATACGCATGAGACAGCTTGAAGGGAATCCTACTGATGACATCTGGGACTATTGATTACTAAAACAAATCACGAAAGTAATGGATTATAATTACCGAATCCACATACCCATATTGATAATGAACAAATAAATTGGAAAGGGGATAAAATTCCTCCCTACAGTAGAACAACCACTATTAAATATAGAATAATGAAAATCACCAAACTTTCAAACTAATAATTAATTGATTTAGGCAAAAATCAACAATGGATACAAAAACTAGTGGGTGAGGGGCGCCTGGATGGCTCAGTTGGTTAAGCGACTACCTTCTGCTCAGGTCATGATCCTGGAGTCCCAGGATCAAGTCCCACATCGGGCTCCCAGCTCCATGGGGAGTCTGCTTCTCCCTCTGACCTTCTCCTAGCTCATGCTCTCTCTCACTGTCTCTCTCTCAAATAAATAAATAAAATATTTTTAAAAAATAGTGGGTGAAATTTTTATAAAAAACAGGATATTCACATAGTCTCTATGTATTTTTCACATTACTTATTTTATTACAAAGGGAAAAAACAGTAACTTTAGGAACTTGGAAGCCACTCTTTGGGCCAAAGGATTAAATTTGGCAATAATGAGACAATAATGGGACATTGGTGCATAAACTGAATTTAATTATGAGAAAATATCAAGCACACATAATTTGTGGGAATTTTTATGAAATAACTGGCCTATACACTTCAAAAATATTACAGAGCACAGAGCTGTGGAGTCAGGAGGTCCATTACCAGTTCTTCCACTTACAAGGAACTGATCTTTATCTTCTACTAGTTATTTAAGGATTCTGTACCTGACTTCTTTTGTATATAAAACTTTCCTCACCTGTAGTGAGGAAAACAAATAATGCCACCAAAGACTAAGATATTTTGTGGAACTACTCAATTCTGAAGGAGACTAAAGATACATGACAACTAAATTCAATATGGGGATCTGGATTGAATTCTGGTTAGAGACACGGGAACAATTGATGAAATTGGAATCGCTGTGTTCTATCAGTATTAAAATTTCTTAATTTGGTAACTGTACTATGGTTTTGTAAGAGAATATCTTACTCTCAGGAAATGAACCCTCAAGTATTAACAGGTGAAAGTACATAATGTGGGAGCCTGGGTGGCTCAGTTGGTTAAGCCCCTGCCTTCGCCTTCGGCTCAGGTCATGATCCTGCAGTCCCAGGAGAGAGCCCCACGTGGGGCTCCTGGCTCCATGGGGAGTCTGACCTTCTCCTCTCTCTCTCTCTCCCAAATAAATAAATAAATAAAATCTTTTTTTTTTAAGTGCATAAAATTTGCAAGTTACTCTCAAATGGTTCAGAACTGTCCCCCCCCGTGTGTGTGTGTGTGTGTGTGTGTGTGTGTGTGTTTGTATAGAGAGAGAGAGAGAGAGAGAGAACACGTGTGGCAAAATATTATCCAAGTGGTGAACCTTGGCAATAGGCGTTTAGGTGTTCTCCGCCCACCACCAGTATTTTATAATGAAAATATCCACACATACAGAAAAAGTGAAATAATTGTACTCTGAACACCACCATCAAGATTCTACAATCGATGCATTGCATTTGCTTTATCACGTATTTACCCACATAATTACAATTTTATTTTACTATTCTCGCAACTTTTCTCTAAATCTCAAAATTCAAAGTTAAACAAATCAGTATACACTAATAGACAAAAAATTAGAGAAGCGAAGGAACTTCGGGGGACTCAAAAGAACTGGTAGTGTGGAGGAAGACACAAGTTCAGACCTCTGAAACACCAACTTGAAGCTAGCTACTGCCTTTGATGATTCCGTCTAAGATCAGGGTATCTGCTGTCTTCTGTAGAACCCTAAACCTGGCTGCAAGGTTCTTCAGTAAATACCAACATATCTCGCTTACAAAGCGTTAAACTACATTTCCCAAAAAGCCTTTATCTTTCCTGTCAATAAAGAGTATTACAATTTCTATAGGCTGGGGTTGTTTTTTTTTTTTAGCGGTCTCGCGATATTTCATTAAATCTCATTAAAGAGCCCAGCCAAAAGCCATTTTGTTTTTCAGGGCTCTTTGCAAGGAGACTCGGTACGAAGTTGTAGCATAGCGTTAGCTGTAGTTGCTCGGTTCTGTTTTCAGCTTCAGGATGTTTCCCATGGCCAGAACCGCTTTAAGTCGTCTCCGAGGTAAGCAAAAATTGTGAGCAAATAATTTCCAACCGCCTTTTACACGTTTGTCTTAGTGGTCTCTCGTGCCCTTTCCCTCCACCTGCATCCTGACTTTCTAATTCTAAATGCGCAGTCTCTAGCCTCGCCCCAAGTAGTTGGGAAGCTGTCCTTAGCATTAACTTAATCACCCAGTGTTTCTGTTTTGGTTCCCAGCTCACTTTCTGTTACCAGAGTCTAGCATAGCCCTGTTTTTTGTTTTTGCATTTTACATTCACTTACCTACGATTTCAGGGAAGGAGGTTCTTCGTGGACACTATTCATTCATTCATTCATTCAGTAATTTCATAAATTTTAGCTTTGAGAGTATATTTACCCCCAGTGAACTTCTCCAGTTCCTGTAACTAACGGAAGGAAACTAGAAATCTAGCTCTTTCATTGCAAGGAGACAACCCAGGTGGTGGCCCTGCAGCTTTTATGTTTGTTGGTTATTAAGTGAGTATTAGCTTATTCGAAAACAGTTGTAATTTTTTTCTTACCTAAGAGCTTGACAGGTAAAAAGGAATTTTGAGACCAGCCTTATGTATTGAGAATGCACTAGATTGGAAAGAGAAAATTCATTTCCGTACTTGATTTGCAGTGAAGGTGACCTTGAGTAACGTGAGCAGTTTTACATTGAAAGTGACCTTAAGCAATTACCATTTAGCGTCCTTAAACATTTTTTTTATTTTTACAGAGACATTAGTGGTATTACTAGATTGTGTTCTAAACACTCAAGCAGCTTTGACAGTCACCAAAAAAAATAGTTGCCCAACTGGTTTTTTAATATCCCAAAAGTCACATCTGTTATCTCTTTACCTTTGGGCAAATAATTTTTCTCTGAACCTCATTTTCCTGCTTTGTAAAACAGAGGGTTAGTAAATATTTATTACCTTATACAATTCTTGAGGATACCAGTAGGTAGTAGCTAAACCATTTCTTGTTACAGAAGAGAAGTCTAAAGAAATCCACTTGGGTGGCCTGAATTTTGAGGTCATGAGATGTTGCAGAATTGTTTGGTAATTTTAATTTATTTGCCCTTTGAGCAGGTAGGGCCTTGTACCTTAGGAAAGGGAATTTTTTTTAACCAATGTGGAATTCACACGCTCACTTTTTAACTGCTCTAGAGCAGAATATATTGTGAAATGTTTGTAAATTTGCTCATCCCAAGTGTGTCTAGAGGTGAAAAGAAAACCTATAAGGCAGTTAAGAGAAGAAATCATTAATGGTCAAATAACTATCCTGAAATAACCCACTGTATCACATAGAAGGCATTATATTCTTAAATGCTAGTGAATGGGCAACATTGCTCTTTCTGTCTTCCTTCCTTCCTTCCTTCTTCCTTCCTTTCTTTTGCTGTTTTTGAAAAACTATGCTTTCCATTACAGGGGCGCCTGGGTAGCTCAGTCCGTTAAGATTCCAGTCCGAGGTTTCAGCTAGGGCTGTGGCCGCAAGCGTCCTGGGATCCTCTGAAGTTAGGCTCCTTCGGACTCGGCCAGGAGTCTGTTTCTCTCCCTCTGCACCTCCTCTGGAGTGCTCTTTCTTTCGAATAAATAAATCTTAAAAAGAAAAAGATACATGTTTTCCATTACATAAGTACCATTTGAGTCTCTAAAACAATAAGGATCGGGGTGCCTAGGTGGCTCAGTGAGTTAAGTGTGTGCCTTGGGCAGAGGTCTTGATCTCAGCGCCCTGGGATGGAGCCTCCAGTCCTGTTCCTTGCTGGGTGGGGAGTCTGCTACTCTCTCTCCGCCCCCCCCGGGGGGGCCTTCTCTGTCTCTCAAATAAATAAAGTCTTAAAAAATATAATAAGAATCTGTTACTTAGGAAGGAAAAAAGAATCTTGAAATACGCATTTTTGCAGTCTTGGCTCTTTGTCAAGCTCTCCTGAGAGCCCTAGAGGCAGTGTGAAAACTCATTCTATTAAAGTAATAGTAAAGCAAAGTTTTTTGTGGTTTTTTTTTGAGATTTTATTCATTTATTTGACAGAGAGGTCCCAAGTAGGCAGAGAAGCAGGCAGAGAGAGAGAGGGGGAAGCAGGCTCCCTGCTGAGCGGAGAGCCTGATGCGGGGCTTGATTCCAGGACCCTGGGATCATGACCTGAGGCGAAGGCAGAGGTAAAGGTAAAGCAAAGTTTTAATGTCATTCTGCTCAAAAACCTTTGCCTCAACCAAAAAAGTGGCCCTTCATTATCCTTTCTGGTTTTATCCCTGTTACTTGTCTATATACCTCATCCTTCAACCAAACATAATTGGTTTCTAGTACACTGGGCTTTTTTTTTTAAGATTTTATTTATTTATTTCAGAGAGAGAGAGTGTGAGAGAGAGCATGAAAGGGGAGAAGGTCAGAGGGAGAAGCAGACTCCCCGTGGAGCTGGGAACCCGATGCAGTACTTGATCCGGGGACTCCGGGATCATGACCTGAGCTGAAGGCAGTTGCTTAACCAACTGAGCCACCCAGGCACCCTACACTGGGCTTTTTTCTCCACCTTTTTTTTTTTTTCAGATTTCCCTTTCCTACATCTACATAACCAAATCCTACTTGGTGTTCAGAGTACTTAGCTAATATTCTGCTTTTTTTGTATTGCAGTGATTTGTGTATAGATGTCTCATATCCTCCTCCAGATTGGAGGTTACTTGAAGACAGGGTCTGCGTCTTATGCATGTTCATGTACCGTATTTCTTTTAGCATAGTGTTGTATTCATTAGTAATTATTTTTTGAAGATTTTATTTCTTTATTTGAGAGAGCATGAGGGAGAGAGAGATATCACTAGAGGGGGAGGGACAAAGGGAGCAGCAGAATCCCTGCTGAGCGGGGAGCCTGACTTGGGACTGGATCCCAGGATCATAGAACCCTAATCTGAGTTGAAGGCAGACACTTAACCGCCTGAGCCACCCAGGCACCCTCATTAGGTATTTTTTTTTTAATCAGCAATTACTCTAGTTTTTGGAGGTTTGGTTTTTTTTTTTTTTGCAATTTTATGGTGATAAACATTTAATATGCTTTAATTTGACATTCTTTTGAGTTTACCCTTTTATGTTGTAAGTTGCTGAGCACTGCAGAGTAAACTAGTGACAATTTAAGTCCTAACTATTCAAATTAATGAATAAGAGCCAAGTTACAGAGGTTTATAGTGAATGTTACTGACATCACCTTTTCTGTTTTATCCCCCAAGATTTTATTACGAAAACTTTCAGACATAGAGAAAATTTGGAAGAATTGTATGATATACACACTGCACTGTATAGATACAAATATTTTGATACATTTGTTTTCTCACATATCTATACATGTGTCAAATTATATTATTTTTGATGCACTTAAAGTATACTACGTTGCTTTTAGCTACAATATGTTTTAACATTGTGTTGAACCTCAAAGTACTATAAATTTAACATCCTGTTGCTTTCCTGATTAGCAATTTCATATCATTACATGTTCTTTTTCTTATTATTGATAGATATGCTTCTGTATTTCCTTTTTTTAAAGTTCAAAGCATCCCACAAACAGTGGCAAGGCAGAGCCACCAGAAAAGGACACCTGATTTCCATGACAAATATGGTAATGCCATATTAGCTAGTGGAGCCACTTTCTGTATTGCTGTGTGGGCATATGTAAGTACTGTTCATTGATAATTTTCTATATTAGAAATTTTTCATTCCTGTATTTTATGTACTCAAAATGCTTTCACAGAGTAGTATACATTTCTAGTTAGCAGGGACTTCAGAGATTTTCAGATGTGATTACCTACCCAGTGCAGGAATTTCTTCCATAGCATTAAGCATTCATATTCTACCCATCATTTTCTTTTTTTTTTTAAGTAATCTGTACACCCAGCATGGATTTTGAACTCACAACCTAAAATCAGGAGTTACAAGCTCCACCGTTTGAGCCAGCCAGATGCACTAACCATCATTTTCTTTCAACAAGAAATTCTGATCCCATTTCCATGTATCATCCATTAGATACTAGAAACCAAAGATAATAGAAAATTAGATACTACTTTCCTGGATCTTCTCTTTCAAATTAAACATCCGTAGTTCTGTTAATCACTTTTTGTTACATGATTTCCAGGGTTTCACCATCTTGGGTCACCTTCTTTCACTTAATTGGTGTCTTTTCTAAAATTCTGCCCACAGAACTGAGTAAATTTCTAATGAGATGTACAATGACTTTCATTTTTTTAGTTTTTTACATCTTAACATTTAACAATCTTCTTACCAGTTGATGTACTTATTGGTTAAAAGTAGGATAAATATATGTTGTTCTTAGAGATATTTATTAATCTTGCCTTAATAAGGAAAAATATTTATTCGTAGGACTTTTCATTCTTGTTTTAACCTTCCTTAAATATACTGGTAAAATAGGTGTGTGTATTTAGAAGAGTGATTAGATGTTGAACAAATGTGTGGTTAGGGGCACTTTTGGAGGTTGTGTTCCTTGATGAAAGGATATTATAAAAGTGCTCTTTCGCAGTATTTAGATAGTTGTGGTGGAGTGAAGCAGTGTTTGAGGAGGTAGTAGAGAAATGTGAAGTAAAAATTGGAATTAATGAAATTAAAAATTCAATTGTTCAGTCATACTGGCCACATTTCAGTTGCTCAGTAGCAATATTTGGCTCTTGTGTTAGACAATGAAGATCTAGACATTTCTTGCATCTCAGGAAGTTCTATTAAACAGTACTGGTCTAGAGAATTAGGACAGCAATTAGCTTTTGCCTACATGGAGGAGGCACTATAACCCAGCTGAATTTCTGTGTGTTTTTAACCTGTAGAGTGGAATACCTTTGTCACTTTTAAGAAATAGTCTCCAAGGGAGAGTAGACTCTAGTTTAAACATTTATAACTAATAGCATTTTAATTCTTGCAGACAGCAACACAAATTGGAATAGAATGGAACCTGTCCCCTGTTGGCAGAGTCACCCCAAAGGAATGGAGAGATCAGTAATCATCCCAGTTGGTGTAATACTGAATTGTTTCAAAACCAACTCATAACTGATGCCAAGTAAAAACACTCTGGACCCATTAAAATATGGCATGATTGAAGAAATAAAGTACATTTGAAACCTTTGTTGTCGGTTTGTTTATTTCTTTTGTAATGAAACTAAGCCTGATCACTTTTCATTTATTTAACCTTAAGTGTTACTATTTAAGTCAGATGCTTTACAATTTCTTAAATAATTTTTCTTTCTGAGATCGTATGAAAGTAAAATCTGGCTCTCTTGGAAGTCAACTTTATAGTAGGCTGAAATTACAGTTTATGAATAACTGATCACAGAATTAATTTAGGTCATCTTTGAGTGTCCAGATATTGATTATGCCTACTACTTTCATCTCTAATCTATGTTTATATTTGGAATTGGTATTAGGGCCTTTTTATTCCTGCCAAGAGAACTTGGGGTGTCACTAAACCCAAGGGAAGACTGGTCCTGTCAAATGAACTCTTAGGATGTCTGAAGATTAGCTAGCTCCTTGGCTCCATTGGCACATTTATTGTAGAGCTTTGGGTCTTTCATTATATTTATTTAGGATGCTTATGATGCTATTAAAGGATCTTTCAAATACAGTTTATTCTATTGGTGTTAACCTCTGCTGTTGACTTTCTGTGATTACACCAACTTTTTGATGCATTATTATCCTGAATTCAGTATGACTTTGGATTTTGTATGTAAGATGTTAAGTGAAGAAAACATCTACACCATGTATTTCAGTACTTCCTTGGCTGAAGGTGTAAAAAGCCTCATGTTTGTTGATAGTAGCTCAAATACGCAGAAAATGAAATTTCAGTGGAGTAATCCATGTTAGCTGAATTAGAGATTCCTGAGTTCACTTACATATACAATAAGTTATCAGGTAAATGGCTTTTAGGACTCTCCAAATTAACCTGATGTAGAAAGGATTTATGCATAGCCAAACATTTGAAAGATTTTTACTTAATACACGAAATACTAGAGTGCTCTCATGGCAGTATGTCCTGTTTTCTCATTAAATGCATCAAAGCCAGTAAGTAATTTTCACTGAGTACGAAAAGTTGAATGTCCTTGCAAAACAAGTGCATTGCAAGATTAGTAACTACATGACAGTGTTGATATTTGATAAAATTTGAACACTTTATATCATATTTAGAATGCATGTTAAAATAGGACTGAAGTGTTCAAATGCATGTAACCCTGAGATGTGATTAAGCAAAAACACTTGTCTTTAAGGAAGTTTCAGTGTTCCATTACCTTTTTATTCCTGAATTGGCATTACTAGTAACTACAGGTGATTTTCAATATGATTTGTACCACTTCTGTCAGGTAAGTGATAATTGTCAGCTATTCTTAATAGGCAAAAAAAGTATGTGTGACCTTTAAAATTGTCCATTTGCCAGTATATATGTTGCTTTGTGTGATAAAACTGGTGGTGGTAGTTGGCATTTTTGAACAGGCTTTTAAAGCTTAATTTGTAGTTAATCTTGTCCGTATCAGTAATTCTAAAAGTACTCAGGCAAGGCCAGAAATGAAGCAGTACTGTAAGTCTAAATTAGTGTCATCACAATGTTCTGACCTTGCAGCTTTCCTAGTGTACCGAGAGTCAAAATTTTATCCTTTCACAAATATACTCAATTTATCCCCAAACACATTGCTGAGAGTTTTAATATCTAGAGTGGGAAGGTTGTCAAATTAGTTTTCCTATCAAAAATCTGTACATTTGAAGAATTTAGGTAAGTCACTTCAGAAGCATTGCCAATCCTTTAAATGTTACTTGGAGGGCTATCATGTATTCTTTAAAAAATAAGGGTGAATATCATAAATCCTATTCTTAATTTAACAAAGTTACTATGTGTTTTCTGTTCTTTTAAATTTATTAAACTAGGGCTCCTGGGTAGGTCACTTGGTTGTGTGGCTGACTCAGGGTTGTGAGATCAAGTCCCAGATTAGGCTTTGTGCTCAGTGGGAAGTCTGCTTGAGGATTCTCTCCCATCCCCCTCCTCAGGCTCACTTGGGTGCTCACTCTCTCAAATCTTAAATTCATTAAACCTGTTTAGCACTAGGTACTATAGTAATTATAGAGGTACAGATAATGTGTTTTTACCCTTGTGATTGATAACTTCATTGGAGATATTAATATCACTTTATAATTTGGGGGGCACCTACTATCTGCTCAACACCAGAAAACCTGGTTACTTGAAGACATTCCCTTCTATTTGAAAGCTCAAAATAGACTATAGAACTATTGGTATGTTTGTGCATTGGTAAGGGATTTTAGGGATGATGCACTTAGAGATGTGAGGTGTTATAGAGTGAGGGAAAATTTCAGTAAGTTAAGGATGTATGAAATAGTCTTGCAGCGTATAATCTTTATGTAAAAATTAGCTGGTAAATTTGAAACTTTATTTATGGTTCCTGACTTAGCGAATTTCTTTGAAAGCTAAACTGTGTTAATACTGTAGTCACAAACCAACCTGCTGACAATTGGAAGCCCACTTAAAAGCCATCTTAATTTCATGTGATGCGATGTTTTTGAGGATTTTATTTATTAGCATGCACATGCACAATCGGGGAGAGGAGCAGAGGGAGAAGGAGAAGCAGGCTCCCTGTTTAGTAGGAAAGCCCAGTGTGGGGCTGGATCCCAGGACCCTGAGATCATGATGACCTGAGCTGAAGGCAAACATTTAACCAACGGAGCTATGAGCTGAAGGCAAACATTTAACCGACGGAGCTATCCAGGTGTCCCATGTGATGTGATTTTTAAGATTTTAAATTTGGGGTTGAATTTGTGACATAAGGTTGTGCACATTGACAATTACAACTTAATGGCTGGGAAGTTTAGTAGTCCTAAAGATAATGTATGTGGATGGGTACAGAGGGGAAGGGAATAATTCTTTGTGAAATACTTAATTGTAGGCCTAAAATTTAGATCTGTGGGCAATTTTAAATGTTGCCTGTCAAGGCTTAGTAGGAATTTGACAATAGGTGGGATATAATTGGTTTACTTAACACTTAAATATGGTTATGTGTGCCACTTTCCTAAGCCTTTTACAAATAGCATTTTAATATTTATCCCTTGTGTACTATTTTTAGTTTGGCAACATTATTAGACTTGGGGGTGCCTTGGGCGTCTGCCTTAGGCTCAGTTTAGAACCACAGGGTCCTGGGATCCTGCCCTGCTCCTCGAGATGTTGGCTTCTGCTTCTCCTCCCTATGTCTCTTTCGGAGCATGCTGGTGCTTGCTCTCTCTGTCTCTCTCACAAACATTATGTAAAAAAGACTTGATACTTATGACAACTGTGTTCAAACAGTCCAGCTGAAAATATAATTAATTTCCCCATACATCTCATGACAGATATTCAATGAAAGGCAATACGAAAAGACTGCATCTCACTTTGAATTTAGTGAGATGGAGCCTGTTCCTCTTACTGTTAATAATCATTGTTTTAAAAATCTTAGGATTTTGCTATTTTTTAAAATGTGAAAATGAAAAGAGGATTAAAAATACATTTTTCTCAAATGCTTTCTGTATCATTTATTGCATCATATACATTTTATGCATCTCATTTCTTTCTAAACTCATGGCGGTAGATACTCTAATAATTCTTTGCATCCTTGGAATCTTCTAGGTTTTTAAGATGATGGACAAGCGAATGGATAAATGGTCACAGTGGTTCAAAGCTTTAGACTGGCGATATGAAGGTAGTGTGAGGTGAGATGCCTGCCCCAACTCCAATATATACATAAAGATTATGAATAAAAAGTCAAATTTTTTTGAGATAATTTTTGAATGGAGGGACGAGTGCAAGTTCATAGTTCTGGCATTTGCATCTGGAGTTAGGCTACACAGTAACAGCACCCCGTTAATTTCATGCTGAGAAAGGCTGAGCTATGCAGAAGATGATTTACAAAGAGGTCTATGGTACTTAATGGCTCGAGGTTGGGAAACTACAGACGACACAGGTTTTGGAGGGATTTTGTTTTGTTTTGTTTTTGGTGATGGGAGGAAGGAGGCTTCTCTGCCGTTCCAGACTTCCACGCGAGAGTGCGTGTCAACTCAGGGGCAGCAGGGGGCGGGAGAAGCTCAACTCCGGGGCTCTGGTCCCTCTTCACGTGACGCGTCCCTCTCTTGCAACTCAGGCCCTGCTTCCGGCCTGGGCGTCACCCGGAAGTAGGGGGAGTGAGGAAAGGACGGGTAAAGGCCGCAGGCTCGGCAGGCGGTGGGTGGAGGAAGAGAAGCCGTGGGAGTGCCAGTGCCACCGCCACCGCCGCTGCCGACGCCACCGCGGCCGCTGTCCCCGACGCCGACGCCCCCCTCCCCACGCCACCACTACTGTTTCTTCTCCTTGTGTGTGAGTGTGTGAGATTGGAACCTGCGCGTGGATCTGCTGTTGCCACGGGCTGCGTAGCTCGCGAGGTTTCACCATAGGAAAGAAAAACCAGGTACGTCCTATATGGGCTCCCTGTCGTCCCCTTCTACTGGAGAGGTGTTCTGTACCGTCAATCTCTACTACCGAGTGTAGCGGGGTTATTTTAAACAGGGGCAGTCTCCAAACTCTCACTTCTTCACAACTCTGGTATTTACCACACTTACGTTTTACCTTCCCAGCAGGGGATAATGGAGGTGAGATTGAGTCCTGACCCGTGTCACTTTTCTTGTACCCTTCTGGGAAAGTGTCCTGATCATCCAGTGGCCTATGTTACCTAATTAGTTGAAGGTACAAGAAGGTCCGTACCGGTATTGGAAGTCATATGGACTGATGACCATTAATGAAATGATGTAAAGAAATATATTTTGCTTTTTGCTTTCTCTTGGAGCATAAGCTAAACTGAGAGAACACTCTTGTTTCCATTTCATTTTGTTCATTCTGCCCTCTTCCCGGTAAAGTTATTCTCCATCCCTGTGACACCTTTATCTTTGACACTTTGTTGTAGACGTTGGAGTTATCCTAAGCACCAACAACTTTTATTGTTTCACAAGTTCGTATTTTTAGCATCTGATTTTTGTTTTAGAGTGTGTTCATCTACAGTAATAGGGTTTTGTATTGAGTCTTAATGTGTGCAGGACATTGAATTGGGTGTGGGGTGGTAGGGGGTATACACAAGAAACAGGACAGAGTCCCTGACCTCAAATGAGTTTGCAATCAAGTTAATTGAGTTCAGGTATGAAGACAGTGGGTTCTAGCAGCCCCACTAATTGAATAGACTGTTTATTTCATCGTTTTTATTTATTAACTTTTAAAAAGATTTATTTATTTGAGAGAGAGAGAGATATTGAACAAACATGCAAGCAGGGAGAGGAATAGAGAGAGGGACAAGCAGATTCTGTGCTGAGTTCAGGGCCCAGCCTGAGGTGGGGCTCCGTTTGTGACCCTGAGATCCTGACCTGAGCCAAAAATCAAGAGTCCAATCACTTGCTTAACCAAGTGATTCACCCAGGTGCCCCTCTCATCCTTTTTAAAGGTTATTTTGAACAGAGATTTTATTTTTAAAACTTCCTTGTGTCTGTGTTCATGATACGAGAGGGTGCTTTTTGACTGGAGGGTCTCAGAGTGCAATAGGAAAGACAGATACACCCTTTCAATCTCACTAACATCGTATGTTAGAGAAAGTGTTATGAGAGTTCAGGGAAGGTAGCATTTGAGGTGGGCCTTGAAAATGGATAGGATTTAACTTGGTAGGCATGGACGTAGGGGAGGGCAGCCCAAGTAGAAGAAAAAATATGAGAAAAGGCTTGGGGGCCTGGAAAGATGCTGGACATGCAACAACACACTGTACCTAAACACCCCTATTTCTAACACAGCCACAGTCTCTAAGATAGTACTATTAAAGGAAAAAAATACAGAATATAAAACTGGTAAGCTTAGAATCATATCCACCTGCCCTCCAGCCAATAAAAAAAGCTTATATATAGAAAAAATACATGAAATGACAAAAACAGTGTTAATGAATGAGATTTAATTCTGATGTAAACTCAAATTTAAGAAAAATAAAGTTTGCTATATTTTTTTAATTAGGCTTTTATTTTAATTCCAGTTAGTTAACATAAAGTAGTATATTAATTTTGGATGTATAATATAGTGATCCAACACTTCCATACATCATCAAGACAAGTACATTCCTTAATCCCCATTCTCTATTTACCCCATCACCTCACCTCCTCCCTTCTGGTAACCATCAGTTCTCTATAATTAAGATTTGTCTTTCCCTTTTTTCCTTTTAAGGTTTTCCTAAATTTAGACAAACCAAAGATTTGTCTCTTGATTTGTCTCTCCCTTTTTCCTTTTAAATCTTGCTATATTTTAATTCTTATGACTGTTATGACTTAAATGTAATTTGGAATCAATTTTTAAATTGCTGGGAATGAATAACATTATCTGACGCCAGAAACTGTCCCAGAATTTTCTCAAGGAATTTATGCATTTCCTTTTCTCCTCCGAATTGATTTCTCTACTAGTCTTCCTAACCTGATAGAAACTATTCTTTTCCATTCTTAGTCTTAGAAAGATCTTGATTCTTGGCCTCTAGGTAGGGCTAGATTAAACACGAATCCCTCCAAAGGGTAGGTTAACATCTCTGATTTCTAATGCAGAAGGTGGTTTTTCTTTGAAAAATGCATGGAGAAGTAGTAGAATTTATTTGAAAATGAGAGAGAGTGATGAGCAAAAATAACCAACTAACAAATTACAATCTTTACTTCTGTGAGCGCTTTAAGGCAACACATTCCTTTTGTAAATGCCTCATTATAGTTTCTTTTATCTATATATTTAAAAATACTTGAAAAACTTTAATCAAGACTTTTTACACATCCCAATGAATGAAAACAATGTTCATTTGACAGTTGGGAAATTAAATTGTGAGGAGAGATTTGTCTGAGGTGATACAGGTACTGGAACAGGTGGGAATAATATATGGGAGTTTCGTCTTAAAATTCCCTCTACTCATCTTTGTTAAAGGTTTTACAGAGTTTTGCTTTTAAATCGTGATCTTTCGTAGGACATAAATCAAAATATGGATGGAGGGGGGAGGTGGACAGGAGAGATAGACTACAGGCCTATTTCGGTTCAATTTACTATCCCAGCAATCATGATTTTTACTTACAAATCTCAGTCTTCAGATTGATTGAATGTGATATAACTTGCTTATTTACTTCGTAAAGTAGTATGGCAAGAAAATTGTCACAATACTTTTAGAATGTCTTTAAAATGAAGGGACTGGATCTCTCTGGTTTCATAAATATGTTGCTAGTTTCTCCAGCACTGTTAGAAAATTGAAGTGATTTTCATATCTTTGTGGGATTAAATGTGTGGGGGTATTGGTAGATTATACTAGTTTTCACAGATATTTCTTTCATTGAAGGGAATGAGGATAAAATGTCCCCATTTTGAGCCAGTTTAATTTTGTTTCATGCTTTCTGTCCACATTTAGAATTTTACAGCTATGTTTTTTAAAACCTATTTTTACTCCATAATTCTCTAGTGCAGAAGTTCAGTTTTCCAGACCTATACTCAGGAGTACATTTTCATAATTTATGAAATGAAATTAATGGGTTATTTCACATCTTAGGGAAATTGTTTTAACTTGGCCTTTTAACCTTAGTTGATTTTGTTTTGGTTTAAAAAAGTGTTTTGTTTTATGCTGTTGTAATTGTTGCTGATCCTGCTTATGCATTTGATGTGCCAGCCAAAGATTGGGAGAGAATAATACTGGAATTACTTCCCTCCTCTACTCTGACCTGCGAGTTGCAGGGCATTGTATATTCTTGGAATCATGAAGAAGATGGTTTCTACTCTCTTTAACCTACTGAGCCACCCAGGCGCCCCTGGTTTCTACTCTCTTGAGTGTTCACCTGAAGTGTGCTACCTGCCATTCAGGAGAAGAGAGTATTAAGAGGGCTTCTGTTGAGACCTGAGAAACTGTCATCAGACATACAAGAACAGGGGAAAGAACTCCACAGTGAAGAGCCCTTTAAAGAAAATTCTCAGGACTGTTTGGGAAAAATTTGTAGCGGACTCTTGGGGTCATGAGGATACTTAAGAGTTGATCCTTGAGCTAACAAAAGGTTACAAAGAGCTTGGTTATGAAGGAGTTCCAAGTGTTAATTTCCTTTGTTGGTCCATGCACTTAACAATGGTAAGCAAAAAAGGAGGTGTCTATTTTTTTGGTGAAAATAAGATTATTTGCTCCAAGAATTCTTTTTTAAAAAGATTTTATTTATATTTTATTTATGTACTTGGCAGTGAGAGAAGGAACACAAGCAGGGGGCAGGGGAGAGGGAGAAGCAGGCTCTCTGCCAAGCAAGGAGCCCAATGTGGGGCTCGGTCCCAGGACTCTGGGATCATGACCTGAGCCGAAG
>ML094180.1:5355-16629 GCA_003697995.1 Taxidea taxus jeffersonii
TTCCTATCATTGTAGCTTCTCTCCTTTTTTATGGCAGTATGGAGTTTGCTCCTCCTCGTTCTTGTTCATGCTGCATAGACTCCGCTCTGTAAATGAACTGTGCTTTAGTGGAGCAGCTCTCTCTGGATGGACATTTGGGTCCTTTTCAGCCTTTTCCTATTGTAAACAATGCCTTACTGTTGTTTTGTATTTGTAGCTAATCCTTTTTAATTGCAGAACTCTTTTATTGTCTGTTTCTTTCTTGTTTGTGGACATTTCTGTTCTGGTTTTATAGCTATATTGTCTTCTAGACTTTTTCCCAGAATATTATATTTCCTCTAGGGACAGAATTGGTCTCTTTTCCATGTTGCTGGGTCTCTTCCCCAGCCCTAGAGAGCCATTCAGGTTGGGAGCAAGCGGCCTGGATAGCTGGCGCACTGCCTCTGCTCTGGGGGTCTCCCGTTTCCTGTGGGGTCTCTCCCGCAACAAGGGTTTGGAGTAGGAGTTCTGTAGGGGGCAGGGCGGGTTAATCAGAGTTGGCCTCGCAGGGTAAGCAGATAGGAGTCTGCCCTTGTGCCATGGACTCTCGGAGGCCAGATGGAGATGGGCTTCACCTGGGCCTGTCAGCCACACCAGGAGCCTTACTGGGAAGAAGGGAAAATTCCAGCCCTTCCTGGATTTAGAAAAGACCCTTTGGTTTCTTTCCCATGGGAGAAAGTGGCACCTTGCCACTCAGAGGGGCTCCACTGACCAGCCCTAGTATCATGGGAGCTTTCTGGAAGTGCCCTGCCCCAACCCTCCGGATCACAGTCTGACGCTCAGAAGCCCCACGAGTGATCCATGTGTATGAGAGTTCAAGGGGCACTGCTTGTCCCTGGTCTACTCTGAGAGCCTCTTCGGGGTTCTAACTGGCACATGGGTTCCCATCTCCTTTGTAGTACATCCTGCTCTGTTCTATTAGCATACTCTGCCTCCTTCCAGCACCTGGAAATTTGTGAAGTATAGCTGTTTGGAAGTCCCCTCCTGCTGTCCTCTCTGTTGGAGTTTTCTTCCTCTTCCTGCACCTGTACTTTGTTTCTTCAGGGTGTGGAGGGCTAGGTCTCAAATGCGCGTGTGCAGTGTGGTGTCTAATGAAGGATCTTAAGCAGGCACCTGGCTGTAATGTAGTGAGCCTCATCAGAGGTAATGGGGACAGAAGGCAGGTTGGAGTGAGTGGGAGATGAGGGAGTAGAGAGACCAGGTATAGTGTATGTGCTGCCGAAGCGAGCACAGCAGAGACCAGGTATAGACAACTCTTTGAGAAGTGCTGTGATGAGGACCAGAGAAATGAGCGTGGGGTTGAGGGCAACGGTGCTGCAGAGGCTCTTTTTCAGGTGGGTGGCATGAAAGCGTGATGCATGAGGAGGAGGGCACAGAGCCCTGGAAAAGCAATTCTTGCATAGAGAGTGGCCACTAGAGGGTGGACTTTGGGTGGGAACTTCCTCTTTGGTCAAGGTGGAGAGGGTAGAAGTCACATGGATCCTTATCTTTTTTTAAAAATTTTATTTATTTCTAAGAGAGAGCAGAAGCAGGGGGAGTGGCAGGCAGAGGAAGAATCAGGCTCCCCACTGATCAGGGAGCCCAGTGCAGGATCCCAGGACCCTGGGATATGACCTGAGCTGAAGGCTAACACTTCACCGACTGAGCCCCCCAGATGTCCCGAAGTCGCATGCATCCTTGGTTAAGGTTCAGTTGTCTAGTGAGAATTAGAGCTTACACAGTGCTGGAGGCCAGAAGTCCAAAATGTAGGTGTCACGGGGCCCCACTCCTTCCAGGGGCTCTAGTGGAAGATCCTTCCTGTCTCTTCCAGTGGCTGGCAGCTGCCTGGTGGTCCTAGGTGTCCTTGGCTTATGGTCAGATCACTGCAGCTGGTGTTTGCATCTGCACGTGGCTTCTCACCCTAATCCAGGAGGAGCGCATCTTTAGATCTTCCCTTAACCACACCTGCAAAGACCCTTTTCCCAGATAAAGTCATGTTCGGGGGTCCAGGGCTAAAGGCATGTATGAATCTTTTGGGAGCCACCATTAAACCCGCTATAGAAGCCTGTCCATCACCACGGCAGAAGGGCCTAGGGGAGGCCAGGAGTCCCCACAGAACAGTAGTTTTCAGTAGAATCCAGGTGATAAGCAGAGGGACAGTGGCCATGCAGCTTTATTTTTTGTAGCATGACCACAGTATTTCAGCTAACAGCGCTCTCAGAGGAGACTTACTGAGGTGTTTATGTTGTCTGGGGTGGTCTTCACACAGCACCCATGGAACTCCTGGCTTTCTGGCTGCCACAGTTTGGGAGCTGTAACAGAACAGTGTTGTTACTCACTGGGAAGTTTGTGTAGTTAAAATCAAGGGTTCTTGGGCGCCTGGGTGGCTCAGTGGGTTAAGCCTCTGCCTTCTCAGGTCATGGTCTAGGGGTCCTGGGATTGGGCCCCGCATTGGCCTCTCTGCTTGGCAGGGAGCCTGCTTCCCCCTCTCTCTGCCTGCCTCTCTGCTTACTTGTGATCTCTCTCTGTGGGCCAAATAAATAAGATCTTTTTTAAAAAAATCAAGGGTTCCTTTAAGTCTGTTCTCATACTCCTTGTACCTTGTGCTGTGACTAGACGTGGAAATGAAACATTTAAAAAGTAAAGTGCTGGGGTGCCTACCTGGCTCAGTGGGTAGAACTTAAGCCCCACATTGGGCATAATGCTTACTTTTCAAAAACAAAAAAAAAAAAAGAAAAAACCATGAAAGTGCTTACACTTGTGCCTATTTTAAAAAATGACTTCTGGGGGCACCGGGGTGGCTCAGTCGTTGAGCATCTGCCTTCGGCTGGGGTCGTGATCCCAGCGTCCTGGGATCGAGCCCTGCATTGGGTTTCCTGCTCTGCCGGAGGCCTGCTTCTCCTTCTCCCCCTGCTGCTCCCCTGCTTGTGTTCCCTCTCTCGCTGTGTCTCTCTCTGTCAGATAAATGAATAAAATCTTTTTAAAATAATGACTTCTTAAAGGTGCACATGCTCTGAAGCATAGCCACAACTTTTTGTTCTTTCTCAAAGTCAGACAACTTTTACAGTAGCTGCTGGTGCCAGAAAATGTAGCCCTAATCGTTTCCATCATCTGCAAAAGTACAGCTCCTTCTGCGTCCAGCTGTGTCCAGCTGAGCACCTCCGTACCCAGCTGGGTAGCAAGCCTTTGTCCTTGCAGGCGCTCAGGTGCCCATGAAGGCTCCACCTGCTCCCTGTTGAGGGCCTCCCTCGTATCCTCATTCTCTCCTTCCCGATGTGGATGGCATGGGCAATCGTCGTCATTCCCTGGCATGCCGCCTCCACAGCCTCACCACCTTCATGCTTTGTCATACCGTGTTGTCGAAACCTTAACCCTGATGAAAATCAGTCACACCTGCCACACAGCTGGTTCGAGTTCTGACTTCTCTGGCTAGCATACTGCAGTTCCCCAGTCTCTCCTTGCCTGTCCCACCCTCCTGTCAGCCATCACACCTTCTTGCAGCTGTTATCTCATCTCCTAGTTCCCGGAGAGCAGGGAAGCAGTCCAAAGAGATCATCAGCACGGCCCGAATCTCCTCACCAGCATCTGCTTCCCACCCTGTACCCCACTGCTCTCCTCGGCCCTTGCTCCTGCTCCTTTTCTTGCTGTCTCTGCAGCCCTCTCCCGTGTCAGGGATTCTCTCCTCAATGCCAGATCCCCTTTGAAGCCTGCTGCTGCTTCTCCAACTTTGAAAAAAGTGGCCCTTGACCTCACCACCCTTCCAGCTTCTTTGCCTCCCTTTACCCGCGGGACTCCACTCTGTCTCTGCACACTTTCTTGGATCTCGCTAGTAGGCTCTTCACTAACATGAACGACGGCCTTCATATTGTTGCTTCTCTCTCCTGACCTGTCTGTCCGTGATCGCAGTTATCCGCACAAGTCAGTCCCTTCCCTCCCTCAAGACTTTGCATCAGTGTGTACCTTCTCAGTGCGGCCTACACTGACCCCCCTGTTTCTTCCAAACCACAGCTTTGGTCCCTTCCTAACAGAATGGGTAACTGGCCATGTTTATCTTAATTGTATCGTCCCTGCAGGGCAAAATTATCCGCTGTATTCAGAGGTCCTTGGTAGTCCTCAAGAGGTCCTTTGTGACTGTGTGCTGGGTCTTCCTCTGTGCCCCATGTGGTGTTGAAGGGCCTTGGGCTCATACTTCTCTACCTGCACTCCCCAAGTGATCTTATCCAGCCTCATGGCTCTCCAACCATTTGCAAAGCTCTGGCTGCCAAATTTGTGTCTTCAGGCTAACCGGGTCCCCTGAGCTCCAGACCCATGCTCCCAGTGCTGACTTAATATCTGCTTGTCCTCTGACGGGCTTCTCCAGCTGTACCTGTTCAAACCTGGGCTTTGACCCCACCACCAAGTCCCCCATGCCTTCTCTTGGCCTGGTCTTCTTGCTCCTTGGGCCAGAAGCCTGGTGCTCGTTACCCCCATAGCTTCCACATCATGTCCCAGTTGTCCGCAGGCCCTGTTTGTTCTCCCTGACAAGTTCCCATCTCTGCTGGTCCCATCCCGGTCCAAGCTCCCAGCCTTGCTGCTTGCCACCTGCCTCTCCTCACCTCACCTCTCCTGCTGCTCGTCCACTGTGGCTTCCCTAGCCTCCCTTCCTGGACCCTCTGGGTATACCCCTGCCCTTCCCTCTGTTGGGGACATTCTTCCCCCAGGTATCACATGGCTCCCTCTTTGGTCTCCTTCAAGTCTGCTCAAGTATCACCTTCTCAGTGTGGCCCTCCCTGAAAGCTGACGCCTGCCTCTACCCCACCAGCCCCCTGTCTAGCCTAACACTTGTGATCATCTGCTGTATGCTGTTTTACTCATTGGTTTTATTTGTGTTCGGTTTCTCTGTCTCTCTCTCCCTCCCTCTTCCTCTCATTAGAATCGAAGCGCCATGAGGGCAGGGATGTTCTTAGCTCTTCCCTGCTGTATATCTAGTGCCTAGAATCATGCGTACTTACTGCATGGATGGATGGACGACTGAATTCTGTAGTGGGACCTTGCCCTAAGATTTTGTCTCATGCTGAGAGGGACAGAATAGAACGCAGCCTGCTGTGCTGTTGACTCATTAATTTCTCTGTGGCCAAGAGGAACGGTTTTGTTTATGGGTTAATCAAACCAACATTCTGGAGCCAGAAAGTCCACGTAAAGGGCAGATATGCAGAGTGGTTAGTTTGATTTACTTTTTTGGGGATGTGCAGTTATCCAAAAACATGGAACAAATTGATGAAAGTCTAAATAAACACTCACATGGTTCCCCCACTTTTTAAACATACATCCTCTGTGAGTGTATAGTTTAACAGCATGATTTTCCAGTGTAGCTTTGCAAAACAGGAGAAATGAATTTTAAAGACTGTCAGGTGTCTTTGCAGTCTGTGGCTTCGTATTTGTGTAACAGCATTTGTGTTTTACCAACAGATGTATGTGCTGCTTAAAGTACCCATGAGGATGGCCTTTATGGCTTTTCACCCAACTGGGTGGAATCTCAGGAACTGATTCCTAAGAAGAGGTTGACACTGCCCACCCTAGCTCTCAGGCCTGAGGAGCCTGACTACTCCCCTTCTTGGGCCCTTAAGGACCCCTGCAGACATCCAGGGTAGCCCCCATAGCTAAAAAGGATAGTGGTTTTCTGGCATGTTGTGCTTTCCCTAGTGTGTTAGGAGCTTCTGGAGCAGAGACCCCATGCAGCTCCTTGAGACCTCCCCCTGTGTAGTACCGTGCCCAGCACGAGGGGCCAATGGAGTCACTCCTGAGTCTCCCAGGAGTAGTAAGGGGAGAGTTTCTGGCTTGCCAGATGGCCTCCAAGCACATGTGTATGTATGCCTGCTTCCTGGACCCCGGTGTCCAGGCTCACGCAGCAGGCTGGGGCTGCTCGTTTTCCTGCTTGGTCCTCTAGTTCGGGAGAGCAAAATGCTCTGGCTGATTGAACTTTCAGAGTCTCAGCAATTTGCAATGTTTTTGTTTTTGTTCTGGTCAGGTTATAGCACCCACTACTATGAAGGCGCAAGGAAAGGAATCTGGTGTTGGAGGAGGTAGTGTGTTATGACGTTAATTGTTTTACTTTTAAGCTTTTTATATTTCTTGCAGTAAAGCAAGTTTTCTTAGAATAAATAATGCTGGGAGCTTATCACATAGTAGGCATATGTGTTGTCCTCAATACATTCTGAATTATCTGGGCGTATTTTTGTCTCTCGGATTCACTTACCAACAAATCAAGGCTGCATTTTTAGCTAACAGAAATAGAAAGAATCTCAAAATTTAGTTTGTCATTTTTCAGTGGCTTGAGTTACGGAGATTGTGATAGCTTGGTGAAGAAGCATGTAACAAGTGAACCTCATATGTGGTTTATTGTGAACATTTTGGTATGGGTTTTGTTTGTTTCCAAGCACCTTTATCCTTTTTTTGGTGTTGAATCTCTCATTTTGTGGCCCTTAGGTAGAAGTGGACCTTAGTTTCTACTTAAGAAAGCCTACGATGGGATTAATTGACTTCTCTCCTTTGCCCTGAAGTCTGGAGGCAGCATGTCCGTGGCCACTGCAGTGGCTCCAGAAGTCTCTGGGATCCAGGGCCCCTCAGTCTTTTTCTTCCATCACCTTAAGCAGGTACCTTCTATCCACAAGGCTGCCCATGGTCACAGGAGGGCATTTGCAGGCTTAGCTGTCACATCCTTGCCTCCAGGGAGGAAGAAGAGGATGTGGGGGAGGGGCAGAAGAGCGCTTGCGGGCTCACCCTCTAGTCCCATGGAGTGACTTCCGTTTCCGTCTCCACACCTGTCAGTTTTTACTGAGGAACGAAAAGTGACTAGAGCAATTATTTCACAATCATAGGTCTAGGTCAGCTGCCAAATGGGGTTCAGCTCTGTTCCCAAGTTCCAGGAGCAGAGAGGGAGAAACAACTGCCAGGGACAGTCTCTTCTTAGGTGGATGTCATTCCCGAAAGGAATGAGCAGAGACATGGAAGCCACTTAAAGTCTCTTCCTCCTCAGTCTCATCAGTGGAAGCCAGACATATGAGCAAGTGCAGAGCCAGTGGGCGGGGAGGCGTGGTCTGTCCGCAGCCCGTGGGGCAAGAGCAGACATGGAGAATAGGACAGGCAGTGCAGTCTGCCACTGTCTCCTTGGCCAGAAAGTCACCCCAGTTCTGCTGGGAAGCTGGAGAATGTCTTTCCTTAGCTGAGTGCAGGGTCCTGTTAGGAAGGCCAGTAGCGAACCTGGGCGCTGAGGGGTAGCTGCTGGCAGTGCCTGCTACAGGTGACAGGTCTTCCCTCTCCTTGCTCCCTGGAAGCCAGGGGATGATAGTGAGACCCAGGCTTGGCCGAACCCATGCTATCCTCAGGCACTTTGACTCTCGAGAGCAGTCGTGGTCGTGGCACATGCATCAGGAAGCCAGCAGGAGTGGCCAGTCCAGGGATGAGGCGGTGGTGGTACCCGAGGTGGGTGTCCCAGCCCCGTGGCCCCTGGAGTACAACCTTGGCCGCGTTTCCAGTCGCGCGGCTGCTCCTCTGGTCTTAGTTCACGAGTCGTCTCTCCGTTGCCAGACCTGCCAGGGAACCGCTTTGTGATTGAAGTTAACTAGAGTTGCTTTCTGGTGCTTGCGACCCAGGACTTGCTGCAGTGTGTGAGGTCTAGGCAAGGTAAAAACATGCGACTTTCACAATTTTACCTGAAGTGTGGTGGACGAGCGTAGGTTTTTGAGCCATGTCACCTTACGATTAAATCCCGGCCCTCACCTGCTAGCCGTCAGGTTGCTTCTCCCTCCTCGGGCCTCGGTGCTGCCTTTGGTAGCACTGCTGTGTTGCCGACCCCTGTGAGACTGTACAGTGGTGACTAAGAGTGTCGTGAGGGTCGTGAGATGTCCCGCTCTCAGCTCGTGGCTGGGCTAAGTATGGTCTGGGTGGCGCCTTCGCTTGGGGCTTTCCCCAGAACTCCTGGGGTTCCGGAAAGCACTGTTGGTGCCCGCTTTGAGCGAGGCTTGTGCAGTGCCCGGCCGCCACGAGGCCCGGTGCTTGACAAACAGGCTGTTCGGTGCGTGACCGCGGGGCGCGGCCTCATGGGATTTGGGTGCGTCTAACGGGGTCGGAGGGTTCTGCTGCCGATCGCCGCCCAGCGACTCCTAGACGTCGGGCCTCCGGCTTCGCAGGGGGAGCAGTGATCTTGGGCTGCTCCCTAGTTGGTTGTTTGGTTGTTGTGAGTTGGGGAGATTTTTTAGTTTCCTTTTCAGTCTGGACTTGAATGTAACAGTTCTTACTGCTGACTTAGCACTAGTCACCACTGAGCGATGGGGAGCGTGAACAGGAAATGTATAGAAGAGGAGATACAGGCGGCCGGTGAAGGTAGGAGAAGAATTCTGTCTCAGTGATAGAGACACCAGTGAGAACAAAGATGATGCCATTTCTACGTAGTAAATTTGTAAAGGGGAAAAGAACAGAAAGAAGGAGAAAGAAGACCTAGTGCCGACTAATAATGCGGTTTGCTCGCTCCCCAGCTGCAGGGCCGCCCCGCACACCCCGCCGGGTGGAGGCCTTACCTTGCCTGCGGGTGTTTGAATCTGCTGTCGAGCGGGTGACCCGTGCACACCGTTCATACCTGCGGGAGTGCACGCCATTGGGTGCCCCTTGGTCTGTGCCACTCTGGCCTCTCTGTGGGGAACAGCTGCTTCCAGGGTCTGACATATTTCCTGTGAGGTGTTCTGTGCACATACACACAATTTGAAACCTAATTTTATGTTCCCTGCACCTGCTCGAGTCAGCGCGGCTAAGGTATATTTTTGTCCATTATGTCTGTTACTAAATTTACTAGCATGTAGTTGTGCGTAACTTTTATAAGCTTCTGCAACATCTGTATTTATGTCTCCTTTTTCGTTCTAGTGTTGTTTACTTGTACCTTCTCTGTTTTCCTTGTCTTGGTGGAATTTTGTTGGTTTTTCAAAGATGGAACTTGTTGGCATTATTGTCCTGTATTGCTGTGTGCCTACAGCTCATTACACTCTGCTTTTATCTCTGTCATATCTTCTCCTTTCTTGGACAACATTCTCTGCTTTTTTTTTCTTGCTCCTCAAATTGTAAACTTAGTTCATTGGTTTCCAACCTTCTTTCCAAATACAAGCGTTTGAGGCTGACCTGCAGACTCTCGCAGCTGCGCGCATCAAGTTTTGATGTCTGGTGTCATCACTTTAAGTCAGCTGAAAGGGTTTTTCAGTTCCCTTTATGAGTCTTTGTTTGACAACCTCCAAGTTATTTACAAATGTGTTTTTTTTTTTAATTTCCAAGCATGTGGCTTTGTGTTTTGTTTTAATTAGCTGTCGTAAAAAAAAAAAAATCAAGTTCTAGCTAAACTGCAGTATGGTCTGAGAATGTGGTCCATGTGACCCGGCCCCTGCAGCGCGTGGAGAAGTGCGTGCTGCTGAGTGCGGTGTGCACTGCCCGGCGGGAGGGCAGGAGCCCGTGCCAGCGCGTCGCCTCAGTCTCGTTCCCTGGGTCACAGAGGTGTTCTCGCTTCTCACTGTCGTTTTGTCTGTCTGATTTACTCACTGCTGGGGAACACGCTCCTCGGTATTGTCTGCTACAGCACACGTCCGTTTCTTCATGGGCTTTGTTAATTTGGGCTTTATTATTTATTTTTGAGGCCAGGTTTTCAGGTTTTTTAGAAGATTTTATTTATTTCAGACAGCAAGCAAGAGAGAGAGCACAAGCATGGGTGGGGAGGGACAGAGGAAGAGGCGGACTCCCCACAGAGCCCGATGCGGGGCTCCATCCCGGGACCCTGGGATCATGACCTGAGCCGAAGGCAGACGCTTCACTGACTGAGCCACCCAGGCCCCCAGGTTTTCAATTTCAGAAACAGTTTTATCTTCCTGGTGAATTGAACCCTTTGGCATTTTGAAGTTACTGTCTTTATAATTAATAGTGCTTTTGCCTTCAATTTTACTACATCTTATGGGCAGTAGTGCTGCACCACCTGTGTTTTTGGTCAGCACTGCCACTTCTCATTTTCTTTGCTTCTGTGTCTTTTTTTTTTTAAGATTTTATTTATTTATTTGACAGAGAGAGATCACAAGTAGGCAGAGAGGAGGAAGCAGGCTCCCCACTGAGCAGAGAGCCCCATGCGGGGCTCGATCCCAGGACCCTGGGATCATGACCTGAGCCGAAGGCAGAGGCTTTAACCCACTGAGCCACCCAGGTGCCCCTGCTTCTGTGACTTTATGGGTTAGATGTAGGTCTTGGAAATGGCAAAGAGCTGCATTTTTAAAAAAATGTTTCATCCATTAACATTGCTGAAGCATTTAGGTTGCTCATCCCACTGTATTTTGTACATTCTGTTTTTTCCATACTTTCTGTTCTTTATTTTTCTTCTTTCTTGCCCTCTCTTGGATTTTTTTTATGTGTAAGATGCATATAACATAATATTTACCATCTTGTCCATTTTTTAAAAGATTTATTTATTTGAGAGAGAGGGAGGGAGACAGTGACAGCATGAGCAGGAAGGCAGAGAGAGAGATCCTAGGCAAACTCTGCACTGAGCGTGCAGCCCAAGACAGGGCTCATGCATCTCCACCATTTTGTTAAAAGATTTTATTTATTTGTTTGACAGAGATCACCAGTAGGCAGAGAGGCAGGCAGAGAGAGAGGGAGGGGAAGCAGTTTCTCCGCTGAGCAGAGAGCCCGATGCGGGGCTCGATCCCAGGACCCTGAGACCCATCATCTCAGCTGAAGGCAGAGACATAACCCACTGAGCCACCCAGGCACCCCATCTTGACCATTTTTAAGTGTACAGTTCAGTGGCATGAAATACGTTCTCATTATCATGCTACTACTGTCTGTTGGATTGAAGCTTCTTCTTTTTCTTTTTTTTTAAAGATTTTATTTATGTATTTGACAGACAGAGATCACAAGTAGGCAGAGAGGCAGGCAGAGAGAGAGAAGGGGGAAAGCAGGCTCCCCGCTGAGCAGAGAGCCCGATGCAAGGCTTGATCCCAGGACCCTGGGATCATGACCTGAGCCGAAGGCAGAGGTTTCAACCCACTGAGCCACCCAGGCGCCCCATCATTTTTTTTTTTTTGAGAGAGAGAGAGAATGCACGTGCATCTGTGGGAACAGGGGAGGGGAGGAGAGGGAGGGGAAAGAATGTCAAGCAGACTCCCTGCTGAGCACGGATCCTGACGTGGGGCTTAGTCTCAGGACCCTGAGATTGTGACCTGAGCTGAAATCAACAGTTGCCACTCAAACAGCTGAGCCCCCAGGGGCCCCTCA
>ML094181.1:0-19867 GCA_003697995.1 Taxidea taxus jeffersonii
TTTTTTTTTTTTTAATTTCTGAGGTAAGCCGTTAACTATTTTTCTTTAAAGGTAAAGAGATTTGGGGAAGGGGTGCCTGGCTGGCTCAGTTGGTAGAGCATGCGACTCTTGATCTTGGGGTTGTGAGTTCAAGCCCCACACTGGGTGTAGAGATTACTTAAAAATAAAATCTTTAAAAAAGAGAGATTGGGGAAATTTATACGTATAGAAAACTCCAAAAGATTAAAGGCATGGTTGTTTTTTTATTCAGAAGAGCACATTTTATCGGTAATATACAAGATCAATGCATGCATGTGGAGAGTTTTCATGAAACATTCATCTGTCCTTATGAATTGTTGTATTTTGTGCAGATAGAAGTATATGGTACATGATTTTCATATCGAGTTGATGGCATTGCCTCCCTGATATCTGACTTCTCTTACTTAACACTTTTCCCTTCACTAGGTAGCCCTGTGCTCAGATTTCTTTCCACTCTTCTGCTCCTTGCCACTCCCTCCTCCCTACTCATCCCACCTCCATCATCAGTTGCTCAGCCCTACTTATCGTAGAAACAAAGACAACCTGCTATGGGTTGAGTTGTGTCCTTCAAAACAGGTGTTGAAATCCTAGCCCCCGTACCTCAGAATAGGGCTATATTTGGAGACAGGGTCTTTAAAGTCCTTGGACTTCTAGGCTCCAGAACCATTGGGCATTAAATTTCTATTGTTTAAGCCACCCAATATGTGGTCTTTTGTTACATCAGTTGCAGCAAACTAATACACTACATGTATGGGCAATTAATATTATTCTTTTTGGATAGGTAAGGAGATCAAACACCAAATTTTTAATAACCTGTATATGCTGAGGGGCCAGGTATCCTGGAACAAGTCTTCAATGGCACAGATATATTCCAGAGGTCAGGGTCACCAACATGAGATAGCTGGCTGGCTTAACCAATAGTGACTATAGACCTCAGCCCTTTGTCCTTACAATCTGGCATTCTGGCACTGGGAAAGCCTGTGTCATATTTCTTTCTGTTTCTGGGGAACAACAAAGCTAAGGGGCCAGATTCACTTTCCGGATGTCCCTCTCCTGAGATCACAGCCCACATAGTCCGAGGCCTACAGTGAAGACGTACCAGCCCTAATTTGAAATGATAGGCCTGTCCACCTTGGCCACTGGCATAGGCTCAGGTAATGAGCAAGAAGAAAGAAAAAGAACCCACTCTAGAACCACAGCAGAAAGTGAAAGGCCTTGGATTGAGAATCCTAACTTCTTAATCTTCTTCTCAAGGATCTTGAACTAATTACCTAACCTTTCAGGGCTTCTTCATTCATATCTGTAAAGTAGATGAGTTGTACCCCCTTCCTGCTAAGGCAGAGGTTCTCAGGGTGGGATCGGTATGAACCAGCTGTAACACGATCATCTGGGGCATTTGTTTCCAGTAAATTCCTGGGCCAAAGGCCAGGCCCACTGAATTAGAATCTCCTATCTTGGGGCCTTGGAATCTGCATCTTAACAAACTCTGTCCTTCCAAGGTCTCTTAATTTTTTAAAGATTTATTTATTTGAGAGAGAGAGAGAGAGAATGGGGGAGGGGCAGAAGAAGAGGATCTTCAAGCAGACTCCCTGCTGAGCATGGAGCCTGACACTGGGCTCCATCCCACAACCTGTGAGATCATGACCTGAGCCAAAACCAAGAGTCAGATGCTTAACCGCTTAACCGACTGAGCCACCCAGGTGCCCCCAAGGTCTCTCTAAACTCAACATCTCACGAGTCTATGACCTATTATCCACTCTGCCTATCCCCCTTATCTGCTTAGAACTAAGATAATTTTCTTGCTTGGACCCCTTGCTACTCTTAGCTACTAGTTTGATTCTTAGTGTAGCTGGAGATGTCCTCAAGGGTTTTTAGCTTATATGCCGTATTTTTATTTTTAAGTAAGGAGAAAAACAAAAAGAAAGGTTTGGTGGGGAATAAGTTTGAAACTACTGATTTAACATAAACTTTAGATATTGTCTGGCTTTTAATTCTCCAGAACTCGTTTGGCCCTCATGGACACAAATAATCATGGGTAGCCTCACTAAAAATTTCCTTGAACGGGTTCCTTTGACCAAAAAAAAAAAAAAAACCAGGGGGGAGAGGGGTCAACAATCATTTTAGGTGTACTAACAAACAACACATAAAATTACCTATTAGGCTTATTTAATCCTTTCCTGCTTAAAGGTCTTTCCTTGGGTTTGCAAACAGGAGTTTGAGAAGAGTCCTGGTACTGACTGAGCTTTCTTGGTAATGTCACAAAATTTCCAACCACAAAGTCAGTCTCCATTTGAGTCAGAGCAATCAGAGGAAGACTAATGGCTGTGGACAAAAGTACTAAAATATTTTATTGAGGAAGCCAAATAGGTAGTTCAAATGGGAAAATGTGGTTGTTTTTGTTTTTTTGTGTTTTTTTTTTGCCAAGGTGGGGTACAATCTGCTGTGTTTTGGCAGGGAGATGCTCAGAAGATAGTCTTAAAGAAGAAGAGAAAATATGAATATTCGAGACTATCACAGGCTGTAGGGAATGGAATTGAAGGATGATATCCTGGGCCCTTCTGTAATATCTGTTTGTGTGCTCTTTCTATAGCTCAACATTTAAACCTTCATTTCTAGATGATCTGGGTTGGCGCCTTAGGGAAAGGCTTATTTCAACTAGTCCCAGACACTATTAATCAAAGTCAACAGTAAGTTCACAAACACACATGATCTTAGACGCAGTATAAACACATACTATAGAGATAGAAAAGAAAACTCATTCTTAGCAAAGCTGAGTGTTAGCTAAAGAAGTGGTACCCTGTATAGAAGTCAGAATAGGTAAGGCCACCAAATGTTCAAATGGCTCTTTTCATTTGAGAATACACTGATGCTGGTAGCTTTGTTATTTCCTGACCACTGGCAGCCAATGAGGAAGATTTTATTGTATCAAGATTATACTTTTTTTTTCATGGGATCCACGATAATAAAGAGGGTCTATATCTCTAAAAGAAGCTCACAGTGAAAATGATTTCGATTGATACTGTTGTGCAAATCAACAAAGACAAGTTACAGATTGCAAAAATTTCCAAACATTTACCAGTCTCTAAGTAAAACCTTAGGGTTAGAAGTTTTCAGCAATGTGACAAAATGCAGTGACCCTTATCAGGACTATAGAGTCTGGGTAACACCTTCATCAGCTGAGCCACTAGAGTCAGAAAGATTCTGCTGCTCACCTTAGGGTTTCATTTGATGCCCTCCAAGATGCTAGAATCTTCTCACTAGATTACCACGGAGTAAAGTGTTAACTCATCAGGGTACACTCTGCATCAAACCAACCAGCCAGATTAAAAGGGTGTGGGAGGGGCTTCCACACATACAGACTCCACATCAAGGCCTCTGAAACATCCCTTTAGCTAGGAGTAAGTGATAGAGGTGCCAATATAGAATCTGAGTTTGAGGGTGGTAAACTTGAGCCACTGAAAATGGCTTATCCATTTACACCCATATGTACTCCATTGCTCATGGAGGGGTATCTGTTCATACAGTCCCAATTTTGATGATATTCATGCTTGGGGGGTCCAACTTAAGGGTCTGGGAAGAAATGAGTGTCTTTACCAGGTAGAATAAAAGCTCTTTGAGGGCAGCTGCCATGTCTCCAATCTCTTAACCCTGTGCTTTTTGCAAGCGAGTAGGAGAAAAACCACAATCTCACAGCGATGTGATGTCATTAAAAAGAAAGCATTCTGTTAAGTTGCCTTTTAAAATGGTGGTTAGGGGGCACCTGGGTGGCTCAGTCGGTTAAGCGTCAAGCTCTCGGTTTCAGTTCGGGTCATGAGCTCAGGGTTGCGGAACCAAGCCCCACACTGGGCTCCACACTCAGCGGAGAGTCCCCTTGAGATTCTCTCTCTCTCCCTCTGCCCAGACCCCCCTCTAAAATAAATAAATAAATCTTTTAAATCTGTGGTTATTAGAATGTGAAACAACATCAGATGTTCAGTAGAAAATGCTAAGTGGAGACAACAGTGTGAGGTGACGAATATGGTAATTAACTCGATGGGGGCATCCTTCCACAGTGTGTGTACATCAAATCATCACAATGCACACTTTACATATCTTATGATTTTATTTGTCAATTATACCCCAAAGAAGCTGAAGAAAAGCTAAGTGAAAAAGGCACCTTGTAGTGATTATATAGATTCTATAATCACAAGTATGACAAATTTAATGTGAAGGAAAGACTAGAAGGAAATATGACAACAATGGTTAGGCTAGGAAGGTAGGTTTATGAGTAATTTTGTTCCTTTTCTCTTTTTTTGACAATATCACGAAATAATACTTTTTCAGATAAAAGAGGGGTTTTTGTCTAGTTATTACAAAGCTCAGTTTCCAAGCTGAAAACATGAGTCGATTTTTTTTTTCCCTTGCCTAACCCAATCTTCCAGAAACTGAGAATCTCAGTGGAATGAGCAGATCTTCATTCTAAAGAGGTTGCCCAGGAGAGGGGCTCAGCTGGGCTGTTGGCTTCTGTGAGTAGTCCTGGAGAAACTCTGAGTCATCCCAGAAACAAGGTCCAGCAGCCTCATTCCTGTCCATCCTTTTAAAGATTTTTATTTATTTGACAGACTACAAGTAGGCAGGCAGGCAGGGAGAGAGGAAGGGAAGCAGGCTCCCGCTGAGCAGAGAGCCCAATGTGGGGCTCGATCCCAGGACCCTGGAATCATGACCTGAGCCGAAGGCATAGGCTTTAACCCACTGAGCCACCCAGGCGCCCCTCCTGTCCATCCTTTTAATTGGAGGCCAGGTGCGACCCATGCTTCTGTGTGCCTGCCAGCTGGGTTTCAGAAAGCTGAGTCTCAAGGAAGATAAAGAGTCGTTGGAAGCCCCTGATTTGGGCTCATCGTGGATGGGCCGGAAATAAGGAAATGACAATGGAGCATGCTGGGTAAAAAAAAAAGGTGCCTCCTCTTCCTGGGAAGCCAGATGACCTTTGTGGCTAAGCTTGCCACTTAGAACCTCCCTTGTCCCCACAGATCATCAAGTGAATCACCAGGTTCACCAAAATATTTTTGGGAGGGCTGCTTACTACCTTGACACACACACACACACACACACACACACACACACAGTTTCAAAAGCACATCTGAGTTGATCCTACAATTTTTTTTTTTTAATGTAGAGAGTGAGAGGTCAGGGCACCAATGAAGTTTAATACCTAGCATGTGTTAAGACAAAAACAGTTAAGTGCCAGTGCCTGGTGCTATGAAATTAAGGGTCATATGAATGGAACAGCACTCTGAGGTTACCAGGACAGCCTCCAAAGTACTCTGCCACACTCTGGGCTCTGGATTAGGATTTGGTATTTAGTAGTTATGGAACATGCTTCTTTTTTTTTTTATTTGACAGAGAGGGATCACAAGTAGGCAGAGAGGCAGGCAGAGAGAAAGGGGCAAGCAGGCTCCCTGTTGAGCAGAGAGCCCGATGCAGGGCTCGATCCCAGGACCCTGAGATCATGACCTGAGCCGAAGGCAGAGGCTTTAACCCACTTAGCCACCCAGGCGCCCCTGGAACGTGCTTCTGAGAGACAGTGCTAAAATCATTTTCTTCATTTACAAAATCAGTTCCTAATAGGAACATGTTTGGGAACAACTTAAATAGAAAACGCTCACCCCACCCAATGTTCAGGGCAAAGTGAGTATGAAGTTGTATGCCCTCTATGAATCCAGTGATGCAAAAGGTGTGTGTATTTCTTTCTTTCTTTAGAGAGACAGTGCATGTAAGCCTGTGAGCCTAGAAGGAAATACTCCAAAATGTTATCAGTGGTTATCTTGGGGTTGCGGGTGCTTTTTGTTTCCTTCTTTATATTTTTCTGCATTTTAAAGTTTCCCACAATGAGCACTTATCTGTTTTGTCATCAGAAAACCAGAGCTTCATCAGGCATTGGTCGGTGAAGCATTCTAACATAAAGAACCCTACATGAAAATAATACAATGGGTTTAAGAACAATTTTAAAGACATCTCTGGCTAATTGAAAATGAATTCTTCACAGAAATTCATGCTCTTGGAGGTAAATTTTTTTCTGATGAGATCTAGTGGGGCAGCTGTCACCCCCCCCCCCACCAAACTTGCCCTAATGTCTTGACGAATCACCCAGGGCCCGAGCAGGCAGGAGCTGAGGGCCTATGGCCTGCCCAGCATTGTACTGGGTGTGATGGGGCTGCACAGGTCTCTCTTTCTGTTGCAAGCGAGCTTAGCCCCCATTAGCTATAGGAGGAATTTGGATTTTTTTCTGACCATGCCTCCTCCCGCATTTCCTACTGTAGTGAAAGCCATCTTAGCACAGAGGTTAAAAGCACAAACACAGGAATCAGATTTGGATTTTCATCCACTCAGTGCTGCTTACTAGCTTAGCCAAGTAACCTGAACCTTCCCACCTTCAGTGCTACCCCACAAGCTGCCTCCAGTGAGATAAAGCATATGAAACCCTTGGCATGGACTGGGCATATCAAAAATACCCCAACTATGCTAGTCCCATCCTGTTTTATTCCCACCGTCCTCCCAAGTTCTGGAGTATTGCAGTATCTTGCCAGATGTCACACAGGAAAGAATCACAGCAACAGTAATACAAGGCTTTGGGTAGGAAAAAAGGGGATGGTAATGTGGGGTGCAGTATAAATATTTGATCCACCCCCTAGCCATCCATACCAGAAGCACAGACTTTCTCTCTAAAAGGAAAGGCCAAGTTGGGCGGTAGATGATTTAGCTGCCACAGGAGCTTAGAGAAAAGAGAGAATTCTAGGGGGCTTCCTGGAGGAGGTACAGCTGGGGTTGAGTCTTGGCAAGAGGAGCAGGGCGAGGTGTAAAAGGAGAGGAAGATATTGCAGGGGAGGTGAATGGAAGTGAAGGCATAATGGAGGCTGGGCTGTTGGCCTAGAGTCATACCTTGTGTACAGCAGTAGTTTGTGAGTAGAATATAAAAACAGCAGAGTCCCTCAGGGGAAATTCTGAGGCCCAATCCCCTCATTTTACATCTAAAAAAACCTGACACCCAAACGGGGAAGGCCACACAGTTGCACAGCTGGTCAACAGCACAGTCAGGACTAGAACTTTGAACTTTGGCCTTCTGCCCCACCCAGAGCCCAGTGATGTGGCACAAGACTGGGAGAGCCTTGGGGTCAGGGATCCTGCCTTTGTTGGAACTGAGTGGGGGTGGGAGGAGGGAGTGGGGCATGAGTGCAAAAGGGGATGTTCTAGAATTGGAGAGTAGCGATGGTTGCACAACTCTGTGAATATACTAAAAAACCATTGAACTGTACACTTTATTTTTTTAAGATTTTATTTATTTATTTGACAGACAGAGATCACAAGTAGGCAGAGAGGCAAGCGGAGAGGGGAGGGGCAAGCAGGCTCCCTGCTGAGCACAGAGCCCGATGCAGGACTCGATCCCAGGACCCTAGGATCATGACCCAAGCTGAAGGCAACCGCCCAACTGACTGAGCCACCCAGGTGCCCCTGTAAACTTTATTTTTTAAAGATTTATTTATTTATTTGAGAGAGAGAACATGCACGGGAGGAGGAGCAGAGGGAGAGGAAGAGAGACTCCCCGCTGAATGTGGAGCCTGACGTGGGGCTCGATCTCACAGCCCTGAGATCATGACCTGGGCTAAAATCAAGAGTCTGCTGCCCAATGGACTGAGCCACCCAGGCACCCCTGAACTGTACACTTTAAAGGGGGGCATTATATGGTATGGGATTTGTATCTTGTTAAAGGTGTTGCAAAAAGTAATGAGGTGGGGCGCCTGGGTGGCTCAGTTGGTTGAATGTCGAGTTCTGATTTTGGCTCAGGTCACCATCTCAGGGTCCTGGGATCGAGCCCCACGTTGGGCTCTGCACTCAGTGTGGAGTCTGCTGGAGATTCTCTGCCTCTCCCACTGCCCCTCCCCACCCCCTCTCCCTTTCTTTCTAATAAATAAATAAAATTTTTTAAAAAGTACTGAAGCCCCTGGGGCCCATCCTGCCTCCTGGTCCAGAACAGGGGCCCCATTGCCAGGAGAGGAATGGGGTAAGGGAATGGCAGGACAATGGAATGCTGCACAGGAAAAACTATCAACTGCAAAACTTCATACACACCAAGCAAAAACACCTGGGTGCCTTTAAGGTGAGGTCTCGAATTCATTCTCTGAAGTTCTTCAGTTTGGCCTTAGATGCCATTTCTCCCCCCTCCTTCCCTCACTCAGAATGCCCTTGATCTCTTCATAAACAGTTGAGATCAGATGGTAGGAGTGCCAGGTGTTAGGTTCTGGGTGCTGGCCAAGAGCTAGCTGGGTGTGTGGAGACCCTGTGCTTTCAGAATGGCTCAGGCCAGCAGAGGCCCCAGGCAAAACCCCCATTGCCTCTGATAGCATGACAAGCACCAAAGAGGGGTTCAGCTCTGATGCCAACCTGGTTTACATGCTCTACGGCTTTCCGGAACCTTCTGTGAAGAAGTTGAGGGGTCCCTCAACTTCTTGAACACAGTGGTAAGGCTTTCTATGAATCAAAGCACAGATATCCACTACTGTTTTCCCTTAGTCCTCCTTCATTCTTCTTTCCTTCCTTTGTTCATTCATTCCAGAAAACAGAATTGGCCTCCCCCCTTGTGGACTTTATGATCTAGTGGGAGAAAATCACTCTGGTAGGCACAGTTCTAAGTTGGTCCTGGAGATTCCTACCTCCTGAGGTTCGTGCCTTGTATAATCCCCTCCATGTGCATGTGGGCGGGACCTAGGAGTATGATAGGTTATTAATCCTGTGATTATGTTACCCTGTGTGGCAAAGGGGAAGGGATTCTGCGGATATAATGAAGGTCTCAAATCAGTTGGCTTTGGGTTCCTCAAAAGGGAGATTCTTCTGGTGGAGCTGACTTAATCAGGAGAAGAAATTGTCAGATGACAATTGGGATAAACATTACAGAAGGGGAATGTAGAGTGCTGAAAAGGTCTACAATGGGGATATTTAACTGTATATATTTATATATAACTACATACTCATTTAACCTTATATATTATAAAATATATTACATATAAATATATCGTAAAATATATATGTTATAAAATATATAATATATACTAATATATTATATATAAAATAATATATATGTAGGGGTGCCTGGGTGGCTCAGTGGGTTAAGCCTCTGCTTTCGGCTCAGGTTGTGGTCTCAGGGTCCTGGGATCGAGCCCCACATCGGGCTCTCTTCTCAGCGGGAAGCCTGCTTCTCCCTCTCTCTCTGCCTGCCTCTCTGCCTACTTGTGATTTCCGTCTGTCAAATAAATAAATTTAAAAAAAAATCTAGGGACGCCTGGGTGGCTCAGTTGGTTGAGCAGCTGCCTTCGGCTCAGGTCATGATCCCAGCGTCCTGGGATCGAGTCCCACATCGGGCTCCTTGCTCAGCGGGGAGCCTGCTTCTCCCTCTGCCCCTGCCTGCCACTCTGTCTGCCTGTGCTTGCTCCCGCTGTTTCTCTGACAAATAAATAAATAAAATCTTTAAAAAAAAAATCTAAAAAAAATTTTTTTAAATAATATATATGTATAAAATGATAGCTAACACACGACATAATGCATATTGTTCCCAGGCACTGTTCCTGGTGCCTTGTGTAGGCCTTGCAATAGCCCTAGGAACAGAGACCATTGTCCCCATTTTGTAGATGATGAGATGAAGACACAATGAATTTACTAACTTGTCTGATGTTGTGTGTGCTTGGAATTAGGAAACTAGGCAGTGTGGTTCTGGTGCTGAGGGTCAATCCAAGCAGATGAGCCCAGGAAAAGCCTTCCTTGAGTGGGGGAGGTGGGCACTGCTTCAGGGGAGACAAGAAGGATGAGTTTAGTTGTTGCATCTTTTCCCCTCTTGGGCTTCTATGGTACCACCCAGTCCCCATTCCCCTTCGACCCCCTCCTTACTTCTCTTTTTTCTTTTACCTAATTTTGAGATTCTCCTAAGGTTTGGTTGCTTCCTCTCTGCCCTCCTTTTACTGTCCCCTTCCTTTCTGCAAGTGCACTCACTCTAACGAGTGGTCTTTTAGAGGATTGTGGAATCAGTCAGTCGCTTTTGAGCAATGAATCAAAACTAATTTCAAAACTAGGTTGCATACAGGTCAATGCATAAAGGGAGTGAATGTGTCAGAACTTGGAGAGAAATGACGACTGCACCAGCTTGTAAGTCTAGCTACCCCTGGTAGAGCCACATGACAAAGGTGCTCAGGTGATTCTAATGGGTAGCCAGGTCTGGGAACCATTGGCTTAATACCAGCAAAGCCAATTAGTACAATCTTCCTTTAAGGGGGTCTAGGAGTTGGCATGGGGGGTGGGCGTGAAGAGGGTTACTTGGTTGACAAGACCATGCCCGAGTAAACACAAGCTAGGACAGCAAAAAAAACATCCTACATCCACTGGTGCAAATGAAAAAAATCAGGAGAACAGAAAAATCACGTCCCTTAGGGCACTCCACACAGTGTTAATGAGTGGTAGACACATGAGAAAATAAGACAAGTAAGGGGGTGGGAGGAAATGGCGCTGTGTGATAATACTTTCCATATATATTGCTGAATCCTCATTACACTTAGAAGCAGATATTATTATCCTTGTTTCAATTAATTAATTGAATTATGTTAATTATATTAATTATATGTTATATAGATAAATATTTGTATAAAATATAATTTATATTATATTATATTTATAAATATACTTATATTAATAAATTAATTCAATTAATTCGCATATAACGTATTATTTATTTCAGAGGTAGAGGTCAGTGATTTATCAGTCTTATATAACACCCAGTGCTCATTACATCATGTGCCCTCCTTAATGTCCATCACCCAGTTACCCCATCCTCTCACCCCCTTCCCCTCCAGCAACCCTCAGTTTGTGTCCTGTGATTAGTTTAAAATATTTGGAAACTGAGGCACAAAGGTGATGCCATATGGCCAAGGCCATAGAGATAATAAGACTGAAAGATACGTGTACCTTATGAATGAAGGATGTCAATGTTCTTCCTCTTCTAAAAACATTGTAAGGAACTGATGGTGATTTTTTGGCTTTCCCACCATGGATTGATTACCATAGTATTTTATCTTTGTTCCGTTATTAATATAAATTTGATTAACAGATTTTCTAATATTAAAACATTCTTGCATTACTTGAATGGGTCCTTCTTGGTGAAGGTATATTAACATACTCCTCGATTTCCCTTACTAAGATTTTACTTGGATGAGTTTCAATAAATATTTATGTGTGAGACTGATGATAGGCAATTTAATGTTCTATGCTCTTTTTCAGGTTTTTACATTTTATTTTATCATTGTAAGAACACCTGATAGTTATCCTCCTAACAACTTTTTTAAAGACTTCATTTATTTGAGAGCGAGAGAAAGCAAAGAGGCAGAGGGAGAAGCAGGCTCTCCACTGAGCAGGGAGCCTGATGTGGGGCTCGATCCCAGGATGCTGAGAGCATGACCTGAGCTGAAGGCAGAGGCTTAACCCACTGAACCACCAGGAGCCCCTACTCTTAACAACAACAACAAAAAAATTTAAGATTATTTATTTATTTATTTGACAGAAAGAGACACAGCAAGAGAGGGAACACAAGCAGAGGGAGTGGGAGATGGAGAAGCAGGCTTCCCGCCAAGAAGGAGCCCAATGCAGGGCTCGATCCCAGGACCCTGGGATCATGACCTGAGCCAAAGGCAGACGCTTAATGACTGAGCCACCCAGGTGCCCCTCTTAACAAATTTTTAAGTGCACAGCAGATCTATGGAGCTTATTCTTCTTGGTCAAACTGAAAATTTATGTCCACTGATTAGTAACTCCCCATTTCCCCCATCCCAGCCCCTGGCAAACACCATTCCAGTCTTTGATTCTATGAATTTGACTATTTTATTTTATTATTTTTAAAAAGATTTACTTATTTCTTTTAGAAAGTGTGAGAGAGAGCAAGGAGGGGGAGGGACAAAGGGAGAGAAAGTCTTAAGCAGCACGGAGCCTGAAGCGGGGCTCGATCTCATGACCCTGAGATCACTTGAGCTGAAGCAAACTATGCCATCCAGATGCCCCTGAATTTGACGATTTTAGGTACCTTATATAAATGGAATCATGCAGTGTTTGTGTCTTTCTGTGACTGACTTATTTCAATCAACATAATTTCCTCAGGGTTCAGCCATCCTTCTTTTTTTAAGGCTGAATAGTATTCCACTGTGCGTATGTATCTTTCAGTAGATACTTAAGTTGTTCCCACATCTTGGCTATTGCTGCAATGAACACAGAAGTGCTAATATCTCTTCAAGATACTAATTTCAGTTCTTTTGGATAAATACCCAGAAGTGAGACTGCAGGATCATACAGTAGTTCTGTTCTTAATTTTGTGAGGAATGTCCATGCTGTGTTCTAGAGCGTTGCGCCATTTTGCAACACGTGCAAGGGCTCCAGTCTCTCTATGTTCTTATCAACACTTGTCACCTTTTTTTCTAATAGTAGCAATCATGACAGGTGTGAGATGATGTCTCATTGTGGTTTTGATTTGCATTTCCCTGATGATGAGTGACGCTGAGCATTTTTTTATATACCTGTTGGCCATTTATGTCTTCCTTGGAGTAGTGTCTATTTGAGACCTTAGCCCATTTTTAAATAGAGTTGTTATTTGTTTTTTTATTTGTTTGTTTGTTTTTTACTATGAGTTATAAGATTTCCTTATATATTTCGGAGACTAACCCTTTATCAGATACAAGGTTTGCCAGTGTTTTCTCCCTTTCTGTATGTTGCCTTTTCATTCTCTTGATTGTTTCCCTTGCTATGCAGAAGCTTTTTAGTTTCATGTAGTCCCAATTTTTAATTTTTTGTTTTGATGCCTGTGCTTTTGGTGTCGTACTATGAAATCCTTACCAAGACCAATACCATGAGGCTTTTCCTGTATGTGTTCTTCTAAGTAAGTTCTATGGTTTTGGGTCTTACATTTAAGTCTTAAGTTCATTTGAAGTTGATTTCTGTATATGTTAAGGTCCAATTTCATTCCTTTGCATGTGGATAGCCAGTTTTTCTAACATCATTTGTTACAGAGACTATCCCTTTCCTATTGTGGATTCTTGGCATCCTTATCGAATATCAGTTGACAGTATATATGTAGATTTACTTCTGGGATCTCTATTCACTTTCAGTGGTCTATAGGAGTGTCTTTATGCCAGTGTCTTGCTGTTTTGATTACTGTAGCTTTGTAATATGTTTTCAAATCAGAAAATATGAAGCTTCCAGCTTTGTTCTTTCTCAAGACTGTTTCAGGTATTCAGGATCCTTCATTGTTCCACATGGTATTTAGGATTTTTTTTTCTATTTCTTTAAATAATTCCATTGGAATTTTGTCAGAGCATCATTGAATCTATAGATTGCTTTGGGTAGTATAGACATTTTTACATTATAAAGTCTTTTAATCCTTGAACATGCAATGTAGTCTTTCCATTTGTTTGTACCTTGTATAATTTTTTCATCAATGTTTTGTAGTTTCCAGCAGACAAGTCTTATACCCCCTTAGTTAAATTTATTCCTCAGTATTTTATTCTTTTTGGTACTATTATAAATGGAATTGTTTTCCTAATTTCCTTTTGAGATAGTTCATTGTTAGCATATGGAAATGCAAATGGTGGGGCACCTGGGTGGCTCAGTGGGTTGGGCCTCTGCCTTCGGCTCAGGTCATGATCTCAGGGTCCTGGGATCGAGCCCCGCCTCGGGCTCTCTGCTCAGCAGGGAGCCTGCTTCCTCACCCTCTCTCTCTGCCTGGCTCTCTGCCTACTTGTGGTCTCTGTTTGTCAAATAAATCAATAAAAAAATCTAAAAAAATTATTTAAAAAAAAGAAATGCAAGTGGATTTTGTATATTGATTCTGTATCCTGCAACTTTACTGAATTTGCTTATTAGTTCTAAGAGTTTTTTTTAAAAGAATCTTTAAATCTATATATAAGATCATGTCATCTGCAAACAGGGTTGATTTTACTTCTTCTTATCTGATTTGGATGCCTTTGATTTCTTTTTCTTGCCTGATTACTCTGGCTAGAACATCCAGTTCTATGGCAAATAGAAGTGACAAGAGTGGGCATCGCTGCCTTGTTCCTTATCTTAGAGGAAAAGCTTTCAGCTTTCCATCATTGAGTATGATGGTAGCTGTGGGCTTGTTGTATATGCCCTTTATTTGTTGAGGTACTTTCCTTCCATTCCTAGTTTATTTAGAGTTTTTATCATGAAAAGATATTGAATCTTGTCAAATGCTTTTTCTGCATCCATTGAGATGATTGTGTGATTTTTATCCTTTATTCTACTCATGTGGAGTATCATGTTGGTTGATTTGTGTATAGTCAGCCATCTTTGTATCCTAGGGACAAATCCCACATAGTCATGGTAGCTAAGCCTTTTAATGGCTGTTGCACTCAGTTTGCTGGTATTTTGTTGAGGATTTTTGCTTCTATAGTCATTAGGGATATTGACCTATCGTTTCCTTGTGGTATAGGATATCATTGTGCTGACATCATAAAATGAGTTTGGAAGTGCTCCCTTCTCCTAAATTTTGTGGAAAAGTTGGAGAATGAACTGATTCTTCTTTAATGTTTGGTAGATTTTTTACCTTTAAAGCCATCTGGTTCTGGGCTTTTCTGTCTTGGGAGGTTTTTGATTATTGATTCAATCTCCTTACTCATATTGGTCTGTTCAGATTTTCTGGGTTTTTTTCATGATTCATTCTTAGTAGGTTGTATGTTTCTAGGAATTTATTCATTTCTTTCAGTTTATCCAGTTAGTCGGTGTATAATTCTTCATATTAGCCTCATATCATCTTTTTATTTCCATGTCATCAGTTGTAATGTCCCTTCTTTCATTTCTGATTTTATTTATTTAAGTCTTTGCACTCTCCTTTTTCTAGTCTAGCAAGGTGTTCATCAATTTTATCTTTTAAAAAAATCAACTTAGTTTTGTTGATTTTTTCTATTGACTTTCTATTTCATTTATTTCTTCTCTAATCTTTGTTATTTCCTCCTTTCTGCTAATATTTGCAGGCAACTTTTGAGTTAAAAATATTCTGGACACAGGGCCCCCAAGTGACTCCGACGGTTGGGCATCTGCCTTCAGCTCAAGTCATGATCCCAGAGTCCTGGGCTCAGTCCCCGCGTCAGGCTCCTTGCTCAGAAGGAAGCCTGCTTCTCCCTCTTCCTCTGTCAAATAAATAAATAAAATCTTTTTTAAAAATGTTCTGGATTTCCTGAAACTGAAATTAATTTTTCTTCTCTGTTTCCTCTACTTCCTTTTCCCCATCTATTGAATCAGATCTCCTGTGCTAGAAGAGGTGGTTAAAGAAGAGCCACGGAACTAGGTGAGGGGGTGGGGAGAGAGTGGAAAACTTTCAGAAACCTTCTTTGGGAATTAGATTTTTCCTGCCTCCCCCCTCCTACCTAAAAAGGCCTACATTTCTTCCGGGCCATGGTTTGAGCCTGCCATTCTAGAATGTTCCATAATGCAACTATTACTTTCCTGCAGAGGTCATGAAATGTAGATTTTTGGCTTCCGGCCTTGCTCAAAGATTGTCTTCATTTCAGTGAAATACCAGTCCAGAAGCTACTTTGAAAAGTGTCATATGCTGTTGCCAGCCTCGGTTTAGGAATAACTTGTGCAAAAGCCACAATTGCTCTTCTTTACAAAACCTCTACTGTGGTTTTCGCACATCATTGCTACCTTGAGCACAGTCTTTCCTCTTTCTTACAGGAGTAAGAGAAAGTATTAGTACTAAGTCAGCTCTGTTCACATTTCCGGTTTCAGAGGAGCTAACTCTGAAGAGGCAGTAATTTTCATTGTTCACCGACTTTGTGAAGGATACTCCCCAAACCCACCCAACTGATAGAAAGTTTTCTTGAGTCCTGAGCTGTTAATGAACATTTTGCTCCTGGATGGGAGTAGATTTTGGGATAAGTCTTTGTTAAGAATTATGAAAATAAGGGGTGCCTGGGTGGCTCAGTCAGTTAAGTATCTGTCTTCAGCCCAGGTCATGATTCCAGGGTCCTAAAATCGAACCCCACATCGGGCTCCCTGCTCAGCGAGGTGCCTGCTTCTCCCTCTACCCCACTTGTGCACTCTCTCTCCCTCTCAAGTAAATAAATAAATAAAATCGTTTAGAAAAGAATTATGAAAATAAGAACATTGGCAATTGACAGAATGCATTAATTCCTGGGCTTAGCCACATGAGTGATAGCCTGGGTTGGCATTTTGCATCTAGAGGCTCCTAATGATGTGAATCCTGGAATGCTGGGGCAGAAGTATGCAGTGTTGCAAAAGAAGGAAACTCTCTCACAACTCCCCTCCCATATAGCTCAAAGGCCTGGAAGACTTCCTTTCCCAGGATACATATGGCTCTGCCTGGACACAGAAATGTGTCATCTCTCAAAATCTTTTGCTATCAAAACTGCACCTTCTCCTTGTCTAGCAAATTAGCCAGGAATGGTCCTTAATTAAGATAGTGATTCGAGCTTTCCTTTTTAAGGCAACTTCCTTACCTACAATTAATTGCCTCATAATCCTCCTTCAGCTTCCCCTTCCTGTCCTGGTGTGTGTGAAAGAAGCCAGGAAAGAGAAGAGTTGTGAAATCCTACAGGGTCCCCAGAGCTCTGCTCCTGACCCCAGTGCTTGGAGACCCCTGACCTTCCCTCCTCCCCTTCTCCAACTTCTTGGCTGGCTTCCCAGCTTCCAGAGACCCAGTTCTTGGCACTGAGACTAACCACATTACCTGCCCCCCCACACCTCCCCGGACGGGGCAGCTGGTAGCTTTAAAGCTTCCTGGGAATTTGCCCTTGAAAAAGAAAACCTGGATACAAAGCTTCCCCTCTGGGAGCACCCTCCTCCCAACAAGGCCTGATGGGAATGGTGGGAAGGTGCCACCCATGTGGAGGATGAGGGGGATATCCTTAGAAGAAGGCATGAGAACTGGGTTGGGCTAGGGGGACAGCCAGGGATGGAGGTGTCTTCTATCTGCCCTACCCCACTTCCTTTTTCCTATGTGTTTCAACCAGTCTTCCCTTTTGACTTCCTTTTGGACACTTTCAGAACATCTCTTGTTCTGTTCCTGAACCGAGACCCTTTGGTAACCACTTGGCTGCCATTTCCTCTCTCTGTCTGTCTCTGTGTCTTGGCATTTCTTAATGCACTCCTAATGACAGAATAAATCATTCTGCAATTGCAAAGCCCACCCATCTTCAGAGCCTGCCCTCCCCTTGGCCCTGGATCTTTCTGCCTGGTGGTGCTATTTTTGGACAAGGAGCTCTTTTTATTATTTATCTATCTATTTATTTTAAAGTTTTTATTTTTAGTTAATCACTACACCCAACATGGGGCTTGAAGCCACAACCCCGAGATCAAGAGTCATACTCTCTACTGATCGAACCAGCCAGGTGCCCCAAGGAGCTCTTTGTAGACTCACCTGGAATCGTACCATATAGATGCCCTCTTGTAGGTGGTAGGAGAAGTCATCCCTAGAAAGTAGCCATTCTTTGCCTGGGGGTAGGCATGTGCATGGAGGAGCAGACTGTGGAAGGACAGAGATTGAGAAGAGAATAAGATCCCTTCAGCAATGTTGTAGCCTTCTGCAGGGCACAGAGGCTTGGCTTGAACAAAAATGTTCCTAGTAGCAGAAAATGCTTCTAGGAGGAAGCTTTCATTTGTCATATTCATTCAAGGAAAATGTACTGATCACCTACTCTCTGCCAAGCACCATTCTCAGGGTTGGAGATGTAAGTGTTTAGGGAACATGACAGGCAGCAAGTGCTGTCCCTATGGATCTTACATTCTAGAACCTGCTACTAAACAGGGTGTCAGAACCCATGAGTTATTAGCCATGAGACCTTGGACAAGGTCTTTAACAGCTCTCTGAGCCTGAGAATTCTTATCAGTCAGAGGGGAGTGAGGTTGAGTGGGTGGATGGATATGGAAGTGTGCCCTGTGGGAAGTATCATATACCATATAAATATATGATTTCATTTTTGTCTACCCTCATTCTTGTGGGGCTTTTAGGGGGTGACTCTAAACTTTAGGCCTATGAGAAATGAAGGTACCCTGGGACTATTTCTCTTAGAAGGATTCTGTGAGTGCATGAGAGTACTAGCAATCCAAGATAGGTAGGTGAATAAATAGATGACAGGTAGATAGAGACACATATCTTTTACCCAAGTAATGCATATTCATTGTGGGACACTTAGAAAATACAGACAAGTTAAAGAAAGTAGATAAAAACCTTCCAGTATTTATCACTCCAAGACGAGTCTGGTGGGACCTTCCAGGCTTGTTTCTCTCTGCATGTACAGACCAGTGTAGAGCATAATCCGAGGGGTCACGCAGTCCTTATGCTTGAGAGTATGTCCTCTGTTGGTGAGCGTCTTTCTCTTCATGTCACAACTGGCATAGCATTTTCCAAGATGGGGCCAACTTTTTCCGTACAAAAGTTGTATTCGTTTCCAATGGCTTCCATAACCCTACAGCAAGCTTGCACACTCTACACATAAGCTACCACGAATCAGGTCACTTAAAACAACAGATATTTATTCTCTCACGTTTCTGGAGGCCAGAAGTTCAAGGGCATCAGCAGGTCCATGTTCCTTCTGAAGGCTCTAAAGGAAGAATCTTTTCTTGCCTCTTCCAGCCTCTGCTGGTTGCCAACAATCCTTGACGCTCCTTGGCTAGTGGCAGTGTCACTTCAGTCCCTGCCTCTGTCATGTTGCCATCTTCCTTCGGTGTGTGTCTGTGACCAAATTATCCTCTTCTTATAAGGACACTAGTCATTGGATAAGGCCCAGCCTCATCCAGTATGACCTCATCTGAACTCAACTACTATCTGCAAAGTTTCTGTTTCCAAATAAGGTCACATTCACAGATTCCAAGTGGATAAGAATTTTGGGGGAACGCTATTGGACCCAGCACAAGTGTCAACCCCATTGTTTATCTGAACATGCCTCAGATGTGGTTAGTTCTTCAGTGTCACGAGAGCAGTCTCAGGGTATCCATGACCCTGTCACAATACCCAGGGCTTCCTGCTCCTCTAAGGCAGAAAACATCTTGGTGTCAAAATCCTTGATTGGAGGGGCACCTGGCTGGCTCAGTTGGTAGAGCTCACGGCTCTTGTTCTCAGGGTTGTGAGTTCAAGCCCCATGTTGGGAGTAGAAATGACTTGTTACAAATCCTTGATTGAATTAGATGCTGGATGAGACATAGATGTGCTCTGGTGGGAGCTGTTCTAAGTCTACACTTAGCAAGATGGCAACATTCACCAGGGGACATTGTAAAGGAGAAAAGTTCTCAACTCCATGTATTTGCAGGTGAACCTTGAGTCACAACCACTCTCAAAAGTGTGGTAATCGGGCACCTGGGTGGCTCAGTGGGTTAAGCCTCTGCCTTCGGCTCAGGTCATGATCTCAGGGTCCTGGGACCGAGGCCCGCATCGGGCTCTCCGCTTGGCGGGGAGCCTGCTTCTCCCTCTGTCTCTCTGCCTGCCTCTCTGCCTACTTGTGATCTCTCTCTGTCAAATAAATAAATAAAAATCTTTAAATAAAAAAAGTGTGGTAATCGTTTCCAGTTATTAACTTGTGGGCAAAAATTACCATGGGTGCACAGAATAGAAGGGAGCATATAGCTGATTTCTTTTTTAAAATGTAACATATAATGTATTACTTGTTTCAGGGGTACAGGTATGTGAATCGTCAGTCTTACACAATTCACAGCTGTCCCCATAGCACATACCCTCCCCCATGTCCATCAACCAGCCACCCCATATATATATATATATATATATATATATATATATATATATATATATATATATACA
>ML094181.1:19967-32758 GCA_003697995.1 Taxidea taxus jeffersonii
TATATATATATATATATATATATATATATACACACACACACACACATATATATATACACACACACACACATATATGTATATATATACACACACAGTGGAATGAATATATATATATATATATATATATATATATATATCTCACATCTTCTTTATCCATTCATCTGTCGATGGACATCTAGGTTCTTTCCATAGTTTGGCTATTGTGGACATTGCTGCTATAAACATTGGGGTGCATGTGCCCCTTCAGATCGCTACACTTGTATCTTTAGAGTAAATACCCAGTACTGCAATTGCTGGGTCATAGGATAGCTCTATTTTCAACTTTTTGAGAAACCTCCATCCTGTTTTCCAGAGTGGCTGCACCAGCTTGCATTCCCACCAACAGTGTAGGAGGGTTCCCCTTTCTCCGCATCACCAACACCTGTCATTTCCTGACTTGTTAATTTTAGTCATTCTGACTGGCATGAGGTGGTATCTGACTGTGGTTTTGATTTGTATTTCCCTGATGCCGAGCACTTAGCATTTTTCTCATGTGTATTGGCCATTGGATGTTTTCTTTACAGAAATGTCTGTTCAATGGATAAAGAAGATGTGGTATATATATACACGATGGAATACTATGCAGCCATCAAAAGAAATGAAATCTTACCATTTGCGACGACATGGATGGAACTAGAGCGTATTATGCTTAGCGAAATAAGTCAACTGGAGAAAGACAACTACCACATGATCTCCCTGATATGAGGAAGTGGAGATGCAACGGGGGTGGGAGTTAAGGTGGTAGGAAAAGTAAAAATGAAAGAAGATGGGATCGGGAGGGAGAAAAACCAAAAGAGACTCTTAATGTCATAAAACAAACTGAGGGGGGTGGGGGGAAGAGGGGTTGGGTGAGGGGGGTGGGGTTACATTATATGTTTAAATAAAGCTTAAATAAAGTAAAAAAAAAAAAGAAATGTCTGTTCATGTCTTCTGCCCATTTCTTGATTGGGTTATTTGTTCTTTGGGTGTTGAGTTTGATAAGTTCTTTGTGGGCTATGGATACTAGACCTTTATCTGATAAGACATTTGTAAATATCTTCTCCCATTCTGTCAGTTGTCTTTTGGTTTTTTTGACTGTTTCCTTTGCATATAGCTCATTTGTAATTAGTACTCATAGCCACTTTGGGGACTCTCCCAACTTACACTTACACAAGTGGAACTATGGAAACAGTCTACTTTTGCCATGATATTTGCACTAACAGTGTATCACAGGGGTCCTTTTAAGCCAGTAAATATACTTCTGTACCAAAATTTGTTAAACTACTAATCCTAAGCCCTTTGATACAGCCCTTCTGCTCCTCACCCCACCCCCATCATGATCCCTGACATCTTACCATTTAATTGAATCTCTTCACCTCCTTTTGCACCCCCACTCTGCCAGAAAAAAAAATGCTTCCTGCCCCTGGCATTTCCTTAATTATATGCAGACATGGTTGGATGTTCTTTGGTAGGCTGCTGAGTCAGAAGCCTGGACGGGCCAGCTGCAGTCTTAATGAACTGACTCGGGAAGGAAGTGCTAGCAGAGATCGTGCACTGTGGGTGGGAGCTGATGGTGGCTAGAAGCCCTGAGCCTTGCGGGGACAGCCTGATTCCCGATAAAGAGCATTGGCTGGAAGTGTGGAGGCCCGGGCTAGTCTCCACTCTGCTACTAACTTGCTGCGTGACTTTGGTAAGTCATCCCCTTTCTCTGAGCCTCAGTTTCCCCACTTATGAAAACATGCTGCCGGCCCTAGGAGACCCTGCAGGAGAACTAGAGGTCCTCTGAATGAGGTCCCACTAAGAAGACAGTCTCCTGTGGGGTTATGGAGGAAATGGGTTAGGAGCAGAAGCACTATTTCAGAAACAGCCCCAGGAGTGAACCACAGGGGGTGGATCAGAGAGGGACTGCTCAATCCTAGGGTCAGAACTTAAGAGGACAGCCTGGAGAATAGTAGTTATATGTTGGGGAGAGACAGAGTGAGAGAGACAGGAGAGAAGCCTAAACCCGTGAATTCAAGAAGAGGGGATGGGTAGGAGTAAATAAGAGGGGCCCAAGGAAAGGCTGTGTGGTGGGGTCTTGAAGCATTGGACCTAGGGGCCAGCCTGCCAGAGTTCTGTAGCTCCAGGGGAGATGCAGAAGGCTGGCTAAGGTTGGAATGAGGGACGTTAAAAATGGGCTACAACCACACAGACAAGCCTTAGATGCTCACTCATATCAGGCTGATCTCTGAAGGAAAATGGGTGCTGATAATATACTCACCCATAGAGCACTTGATCCCAGAGACCCTTCACTCTGGAACAAAGGGGATTTTTTTTTTTACTATAAAGTCTTAATATTCTGTGGTCCACCTTAAGGGCCCATTGTAAGACACTGGGGTGCAGTGCAGAGCCCAGAGCAGGGTTTTGATCCAACATGATCCAAAATTCCCTCAGGGCTCTAACATTACCTCTTCCAGGAACCTTCTCTGGCCCTCTCACACTTCACCCTCACTCCTCCTGCGTGCTCCTAAAAACCCATCTTCTTGCCCTATTGTGATGCCTCCCCAGTGCACTGTAGTTGACTCCTTGCCTTCCTGTCTCCTAAACCATTTGGTCTTTCTTTTTCATTTTGGCTCCCCAGACATAATCAGAGAGACTAGTGCTTCCTAAGTGCTGGGCAAATATTTGCTACACGGATGTTGACTACTTGGTGTCAGCCACAAGACACCTCAAGCAGTCCTGCCATAGAAGACAATGGGAAAACCCTTGGGAATTATACCAAAAAATGTCATGGGACTTGTGTCTTTCTGCTAGACATACAGTAGGAAGGAGGTGTCAAAATCATCCAAGGGGTGCAACAGCATCCAAGAGCCCAGTTATGACTAGAAATTTCTTCTAGAATTTTCCTCAAAGCAGGCTGTTCCTGTTCTTTGGGAGTGGGGAGCACAGCAGGGAGTGAGGGGACAGAATCTTGCAGCTAGAACACAACTCTGGGGTTTTTATCCTTAGATCCAGAAAAAGAGGAATCATTACCCATTCTCTCTCATATACTAAGCTGCTGACTGCCTCAAGGACGAACTTCTCTCCCTTGGCCTCTTTCCAGGCTTGGCCAGACGGTAGAGAGAACACCGATGAACATTTGGAGCAGATTGCCTCACGTAATTTTCTCATCTAATTCTCAGGACAACCTTATGAAGCAGGAACTGTTGTCACCTCTGGTTTATAAACAAGGCAACTAAGGTGCAAAAAGGTTAAATAGTTCAGCTAAGAACTCACAGCAAGGAGAATAGACTGGAATGTCTGCTACCAAATTCTGGCTATTTCCATCACCCTCATCTGCCTCTCAGTAGGGTTGTGACACCCAAGGACTCCTCTGTAGTCAAGTTAATGGCATTATTATTTTCAAGTAATTGTTTTAAATGATTGTGTTCTATATTTTTGAAAAGTGTTAGCAACAAAAAGGACATGTGGGTATCAAATGAGCCCAGGCAAAGATGTGCAACAACATTAACCTTTAGGGAAACACAAATCAAAATTATAATGAAATAATATTATAGACCTGTTAGAATGGCTAAGATAAATAATACAGATGATACCAAGTGCTAGTAAAGATAAGGAGCAACTGGAACTCCCAGTCAGAACTATCTTTGGTGATAGAGAGCAGAATAGTGGTTACCTTTGTGAGAAGTAGAGATGTCTGAGAAAAGACAAGAGGGGAGTTTCAGCGGTAGTGTAAAGGTCTACATCTGGGTGATGATTACAATTGGTATGTTTACTTCATGAAAACTCATTAAGCTTATGATCTGTGCATTTTTCTGTATGTAAAGTTTTACCTCAATAAAAGTTTATTAAAAATAAATTCTTATTAATGTAAAATATGTTCATTGTCAAAAATAATGCAAAAAGTATAGAGGGTGTAGAGCAAAGAGCACAAGCTGCCTCCCCACCTCCCAGTTCTACTTCCCAGTGGTAATCAGTGTTACCTGCGTTTCTTGTCCATCTAAGCATACAGATAAATATAGTTTTATTTTTCTTACACAAATGGGGAGTGGAGGCAGAATGCCCATAAGTCAGAAACAAAGAGTGAGCATTTGCCAACAAAATTCACTTTGGAGATCTGGGATAGAGATAGGTGACTTGTAGTTAACAGAGATTGAGGATTCTGGTCACACTAGCAAAACTAATACCTAAAACCAGGCCAATATGCCAAACATTCCTGTCGCCAACATCATTCGTCTATGCTGGAGATAATTATCCCCAACCCCCTCCTACCTCACTCCTCCCGAGCCTTTGGAGTGTCAGAGTCAATACAGTCAATGAGAAGATTACTGCAGAATGAAAAGAGATGGAAGATTCTGGACTAGAAAAGCCAGAGTAGATGGACACTGTATGTTGGGATTTGTTGGTAGAGTGCTAGAAGCCAGGATTCAGAGTTATGACAAGTATCTCTTCTCCTAGGGAAACTTCCCTGATATTCTTTCTACCCCAGCCATCTGCTAGGTACTTCTTAATGTTCCCACAGGAGTCTGTGTTCATCTCTACTGTGGTACTTCTCACATTGTTTTATGTTTGTCTCCTCATGTATTGGTTGGCTGCTCTGAAGTGGGAGCTCCTGGCAAGGTAGGGACTATTGTCTTTATCTTTGTATCCCCAACATCCAACTCAGCACCTGGCCCACAGTAGGCATTCAGTGATGGTTGATTTGAGCAAATGAACCAATTGAAAGGAATGTCTCCTGTAATTGTTTCTTATCAATCTAGCCAACAAGGACAGCATCTGGGATGGAGGCACCAGAGAGCACATCATATCATCTCTGGCTTTTTGCTGCAATTCTACATGGAGAATCCAACATGGGGCAACAAAAATTCTCAAGGCCAGATAAGACTTTGTATTGGAAGATTTAAAATGCAATATATGGCTTTGAAGAGGATGTATAACACAAATAATTTACTATGCATTGATAATGGAAACTTTCATTTTCTGTTGACTAATAGAAAATAGACAATGACTTTTAAAGTCTCTTCCTTTGAGTGTGATGTGTTTAGATTAACATGTTGACTGTTCAGTGTTTTAAAAAAATGTGACTTTTTTTTGCCTTCCAGATCTCATAGAAATGTCTGAAAAGCAACTTAAAAAAATGAATAAGTACCAAGCCTTTTGTTGCCGCATTATTACCTTTTTAAAATATTTATTTATTTATTTGAGAGAGAGAAAGATGGAGAGAGAACAAAGGGGGAAGGGGCAGAGAGAGAGAGAGAATCTTCAAGCAGACTTCCCCCTGAGCTCAGAGTGGGACTGGGGGCTCAATCTCCCAGCCCATGAGATCATGACCCGAGTGGAAACCAAGAGTCAGATGCTCAATCAACTGAGGCACCCAGGTGCCCCTGTTGCAGCATTGTTCAATACTGTATGACTGGGAACAACCTAAATGTTTATCAGTAGGGAACTAGTTAGGGGCGCCTGGGTGGCTCAGTGGGTTAAAGCCTCTGCCTTCAGCTCAGGTCATGATCCCAGGGTCCTGGGATCGAGCCCCACATCAGGCTCTCTGCTCAGCAGGGAGCCTGCTTCCCTCTCTCTCTCTGCCTGCCTCTCTGCCTACTTGTCATCTCTGTCTGTCAAATAAATAAATAAAATCTTAAAAAAATAGGGAACTAGTTAAATACATTGTGGTTTGTCATTATACAATGGAATACTATGCAGTTGTAAAAAGAGAGAGAGAGAGAATAAAGCACTTTGCTGACATGGAATAATCTCCAAAATATACTGTTAAATGAAAAAAAGCAAAGATGCAGAACAATGTATTGTATACTACTGTGTGTAAAAAGGGTGAAAGAGAATTCGAACTTTATTGAATGAGCGGAAAAGCATCTCTGGGAGATACAGAAGAAACAGACAACACTTGTTGGCCATGGAGGACTGGGAGAAAGAGGTGGAAGGACGACTTTACATTGCACGGTTTTTCATATCATTTACCTTTTTAACCATGTGACTGTATTATTTGGCCAAAAATAAATGTAAAAAAAATGAAATTGCAACCATGGGGAAACAAGAAAAGGTGACATCAGTGTGAAACAAATTTTGAGTGGTACCAACAAGTAAGAAAGGCAATGAACTTGGACTAGAAGTGAAATCAGAGCAGAGAACATTGCAATTCAGAACTCAGAGATAAGAGTGGGTTTTCCCAAGGAAACACCAATCCCAGAGACAATGAATGCAAAGAGCAGGGGTAGGCTGAGAGGTAATCATTATGGTAACTCGTTGATGAGTTGCAGTGAAAACAGCTGGGACAGGTGGGCTCTTTTCTCTCTCTCTCTCCCTCCCCCCAGGAACCCTTTGTCAGCAGCAGCATTTGGCCTTTGCCCTCAGGCTGAAGTGCCTGAGGAGGGCTCTAGGGAGGATGTTAAGATCTCTGCAAAAGACAGGAAAAAGAAAACAAAAGGAAAACCAGCATCAGTCAAGAGTGAAACCCTCTAAAGGGCTTCACCCCCAGAGAAAAGCCCTCCTTGCTTTATCAGTTGTGGGGGTCCCTGGCCTTCCTGCCTCTCCACCCACATAACCTAAAGGGAAGCCCGCCTGTTGACAGACTCTACCCACTGAAAAAGAACCCGCAGTCAGCCCTCCCATTCTGTGGAGAAAGCTTTGTGGGGGGAAACAGATCAGCGCAATTGCTGAGGAAACCCACGCTATCTACCCATAAAAATAAACATGGTTTTTCATACATAAATATGACCAGACAACAAAGGGTCATCAGACATTTGAGGAAAACTATCAACATGAAAGAAAAGGACCAAAATAAACAAAGGGAACTGACGCCAGAGGAGAGAAAGATAACTAGAAGACCAGAAGAAAACTTAAATATATTCTGATTTGTATCAGAGGCTTGCTAGGGCTACTCCATCAGATTAGAATGTTGTACAGCTCCCTTTTTGATCCCCTTAAAAGAAAATTCAGTAAATTGGCAGAGATTTTACTAATTCCTTCCCATGTGTCAGGAAGCAAGGATTCTGCGATTTTTTCTAATTGTCTCTTTCCACTAGGAGCTAATGGCAGGGAAATCGAACAAGTCAATTATGAGGTAATGTGGCAAATGCTAGGGCAGATGAAGCACAGAAGATGGATTAAGATGGATTAAGCCTCCCACCTTGTCTGCTGGGAGGGGATGTCTCTTCATCAACGGGAATGGATAAAGGTGGAGGGGCACATGCACAGGGAACAGCTTGATCAAGCACAGTACATTTGGGGAAATAAGCCTAGCTTGATATGGCTGATGCTCAGGGTTGAGCAGGACCAAGTTGTGAGAGATGAAGACAGAAAGGTGGGCAGGGAACAGATCATATTCTGTGCTAAGAATTGAGATGCTGTGCTCTAGGCTATGGTTTTCCAGACACGTTCAGGGGAAAGAGTCTGCACTAGGCCATTTGTAGAACAAAGAAAATGGTGATATATTTAACTCTTTTGTATGTACTGGAAATAATTTTCCTAGCAGAAACTATGACTGTGTTCTAGGTTATCAATACAAAATCACAACCACAAGCATAGTCACACCAAAAACAAACCGTTGAAGTTTGATCCATTGTTTTTTGAACTTTTCCCTTGATACTAATTTGCTGCAATTCAATCACTAGCTCGCAGGAAAGCAGTAGTTAAAAAAAAAGGGGGGACAGAGATTTCAGAAAATTTTGCATAAGAAAAACTGAAAACTGAAACAATTCAATCCATTAACTTCTTTCTGTTAACTAAGAGAAAGATGGTCAACATTTGACTTTGGATGCAGGCATTTTTGTGCACTCCATAGATCTACAGATTTCTTGGCAACTAAGGTCAGGAATCACTTCTGGATGCCTTAAGCAGCTGAAGATTTTCAAAGGGAGCCCAACACCAGGGCCAAGGCCACTCCTTCTTGGAGGAGAGACAGGTATGGGTCATCCTGACCCAAAGCTTATTTGTTCGAGAATCAGAAATCAGAAAATAGAGCTCAAGTTTGAAGCTGGAAAGGTAGCCAATTGTTGTAGAAGACCAGGCAGAAGAAGGAAGGAAGAAAGATGAGGTTTCAAAGACTGAAGTGCAAACTAACATTCCTGTTGAACATGCCAGGGCACTCTGTCATTCTGTTTCCCTGCATCTGGCGCAGAGTCTTAGGGGATCGAGTCAGATTAGATAATAAGGTCACTTATAAGATTTACCATAAGAATTAATGTTATAATAATTCTTAATTATAAGAATTTACATTCTTCTGGCTGTATGAAGGTTGGATGGGGCAGGGCAGGAAGGGAAGTAAAGAGAGAAATTAGGAGAATATAAATCAATAATCTAGCAGAGAGGGGATGTGGGCCTGGACTCTGATGTTGGCACGAAAAAGTGGTGGCGTCAAGAAGCTTTGGGGAAGAAGAAGCCACTGGGATTGGGGAGGAATCTGGGCAAGAGAGAGGGAGGAATCATGGATGGCTCCCAGGTCTCTGACCTGGACAATTAGTTAGGTATAGGAGCATTGTACTCCAAGATAGGAAGAGGCTTGAGGGAGAACAGGTCTGGGATGGAAGTTAAGTGTAGGGCAAGCAAATGTGAGGTGGCTTTGGGATATCCAAGTGGAGATGTTTAGAGGTGGCTATACTTACAAATCTGAAGTTCAAGGTTGTAGTTACAGATCTAGGATTTATCACAATGAAGGTGATAGTGAAAACCATGACAGTGATGGGAATCTCCTAAGGAAAACATGTAGAATGAGGAGTGGAGAGGGGGTGGGGGGGGGGGAGGGAGGAGAGGAGGATGAGGAGGAGGGATACCAAAGTTTTAAGGGGAACAGAGGAAAAGAGGAATCACACAAAGAAGTATTCTGAGAGGCAAGGGCAGAAAGCTTTCAGAAGGGTGACAACAGAATCATAGGGTAACAGACGAATGGAAAGGTCACTAGAAATGAACCCTAAAAAGTATTCAGCCCAATCTATTGAGCTAATAATGATGGACTTCCTATCAGGGGAATGTGGAGGGCAGAAGTTAGCCTGCAGGAGGCTGGGAGGCAGGGAGATTGGACAAGAACTCTTTCTGGAGAGTGGTCATGTGAACAAATACTGACATTGTTTGCCTCTCTGTGGTGGTCCCTTCAGCCTCTCTGTGGTGGTCCGTCCCTTCAGCGTCCTCTGTAATTGTATGAAATAGGCTTTAGGGAAGTCCTCCAGCCCATTTTGGCTCTCGTGATCATTTTCCTTCAGTGGAACTCAGGTTACTTGTCTAAGAACTGAAGCTTCTGACCTGACTGATGAAAGTTTATCACGTGCATTGAAGCCACCTACTTGGCAGATGTAGTGAAAAGCTCCCCAGCTCTGGGCCCAGGACAGGATGCAGGCGCGTGGGAGGGGAAGAGAGCAGGTGCTAACAATACAGAGAGCATGCCTACCAGAGCATTTTGTTACATTTCCTATTTGTCTCTCAAAACAATTTTATAGGAATCACCAAAGTGATCTTATCATGGTTTCTAGACCAGGTTGGACTGTGGGGTAGGGATTTCCACGGCTGCTTTTGTTTCAAAGGCGATCTGATAAGAGGACACAAAAGCCATTGAGAAATGCATAATCCTACATGCCTCAATGATTCAGTTTGTTGCCAAAACTTGGGGTGTTTTTGATGTTGTTATTGTTCTTTTGTTTTTTACCAGTATGTCAGGAGGTGGCCATTATTTGGAAAACTCATTATCTTTGGCTAAACAGATCCCCCCAAATTCAGGATAAGTCATTGGTCTATTGCTTAACATGTGTCAAAGATCTTCCGTGCACATTTTTATTTGACCTTGGCCGCAGCCTATGGGATAGGCAAGGCGGGTGCTTCTACCCCCTTTGGATATGGGGAAACAGAGACCTGGAGAGGTAAAGTGATTTGCTGGAGGTCCATAGCCATTTGTTAGTAGAGCAAGGACTAGAATTCAGGTCTCTTAACTGGAGCCTGTTCTCTATTCCGAGCCACTCCATCAGCATCAGCAATTATCTGACAGATGGGAACAGTATAAGACAAGCAATTTGGCCAAGTCAATCGAAGATTCTGACTTTAACCTTGATCCTGGAGTTTGGAAACCATTTCCTTCAAGACCCTACTCCTCCTGGCCCTTGAGGAATTTATTTTTCTTGAATTACCAGTCCAGCTAAATTAAAAAAAAAATAACTGTCAGCACTCCTTTTTGCTTCGTGCCACGTAGACTTGAAAAGCTGCTGGGATTTCATTGGGCTTGAAGATGAAAGAAGTCTCAAGAAGCAATAAGCCAGGGGTATACCAGTCATAAAATCAATCCAAACTTTTGTTGACATTCGTTTCTTTCCCCGTATGCCAGGTTCCCAGTTTGTATTAGTAAGACTGAAATTGAAATAAGTCTGTTGCTGGTGGACACATTTGTCATTTTCCTTGAAACTGGTGAACCCAGAAAGCTAGCGATAGGAAAATACTGCCATTGTCTGTTAAGAAGTCTATGACATTTCAAGGCAAGAATGAATGTATGGAAGAAGAGACTTGTTTCTTCTTTACTAACAAAAGGGAAAGCCTGGAAGTGAATGATATGGGTATAATTAAAAAAAAAAAAAAAACCTTTACGTAACTTTTTTGCTGGGAGAGAAGACTACGAAGCACATTTTCCAGGAAGTGTGGGCTGTAACGATTGTGCGCTCTTAACTAATCCTGAGTAAGGTGGCCACTTTGACAGTGTTCTCATGCTGCCCCTGCCACCTTCTCGGTCTGAAGATATCATTTCAACTCTAACACAGCATGATCGAAACATATAGCCAAACTGCTCCCCGATCTGTGGCCACCGGACCACCCGTCAGTATGAAAATTTTTATGTATTTACTTACTGGTTTTCTCATCACCCAGATGATTGGGTCAGCACTTTTTGCTGTGTATCTTCACAGAAGATTGGACAAGGTAAGCTGAACCAGGCACCCTGGTTAACTCAAGCGGGGGGTCCTTATTGATTTGTGGGTTGAATGGTTTTAGGTCTACCCAGATGATGGACCGTGGTGGGAACCCACATAGCTGAAATGGTCTCACGGCATAATGTTTATCATCTAGTTCGTAAGGTCTTCTCTTCTTGTCTCTGGTCGAGAGCTTGGGTTCTGGAATCAGACTGGGTGGGTTCAAATCTTGACTCTGCCCCCTCTTAGCTCTGCAATCCTGGGCAAGTTATTTTATCTTTGTGTGCCTCAGTTTCCACATCTTAGAAATGGGGAAGAAAATAGTACCCACCTCGTAGATTAAATGAATTTAGCCTCGTAGCCAGCTTATACCAGAACTGGTGAAGAGGGAGCACTAGGTGGGCATTAGCTATAATTATTTGCTAAAGTCTTGCTTAAAAAGTAAACTTGTTTTTCTGATGGAGACACCTTTTTTTTTAATTGCTAGCTAGAGAAGGAGAGTAGGAATTTGATCTGAAACTTCCTAGTGTTTCAGATTAGCACAGACATGGATAAGCCTGGAATTCACAGTCTTAGAGTACAAGTCGCATTGTCTCTATACCTCTTCACATACTGACTGTTGCAAGCTGCTCCATTTCCCTCTGAGATGCTTTACATGCTTAAGTGGCTGGACTTACAGGAACAAAACAGTAGAGTGACTTAGGAGGTAGCTGGGCATTGTTAGGAGTGACTTAGGAGGTAGCTGGGTGTTGTCAGGAGAAAATAAGTGTTGGGATTCATCCCATTTCAGTGTGTTTACACACTTCCACTGACCGGCATTATTAGCTGTACCAACAGAACATCAGTCATACATGAAAAGGAGAAATTCGACGAATTATCTGGCTGTTGCTATACGTCTGGGTGAAGGGGTTGTCGATGCACAGCATCTGGAGACTGCATTTTCCCAGGGATGTTTCAATGCCGTCTGTTGGGATCCCATCCTAGAATTAACACCATTATTTTCATCAGGATAAGGAGGGGCAGTGAAGGTTGAGGCAATGCACTGGGTTACTCAGATTTGTAGTTGAGTAAAGAGCAGGATTTGGGGTCTGGTTGTTGGATTGTGTTTGGCCTGGTGGGTTCTGTCAATCAAATGCCTGGACCCAAGCCTCTATTGGGAGAAGCAGCGACCACGTCTCCCAAAGCCTTGAGGTGTGTTCTTAGGAGACAGTGGAAGCCGCTGGCTAAGCAGCTTTTGTTTTGAATCTAAACATTTCATTTTAAAACAAGAAAATGGTCCCAAATCAGTTTATTATACAAGTGAATTCCATACATTTAACTCGTTAACTTTGGGAATGAAAGATGGTTTCCTTAAAAATGCAAATGTTTTCCACAAATACTAAAGCTAAAAAGAGAGAGAGATGTAATTAGAACTCAAGTTAATTGACACACATTGCAAATTAACTGCTTTTTATAAAACACTGCAGCACCAACTAAAGTGAAGTAGGCAAATGAGCTCATTGGAAAACAAGTTTATACACTGGGTTCACAATGACCGATCCTTACAGAGCAATGAGGAGTACGATCATTCTCAAACATTGCCGCTAAAATACGTGGATGAAATGTACACTTTGTAATAAAATTTTGTTAGAATAGCTGTGATTTCTACCTAGAGTTTCGGGTAATAGGACATTTTAATTGCTGGCTTTTGTTGATTTTTTTAACGGCTGATACCAAGTAACAATAATCTGGTATAATAACTTTTATTCCCCATTTATATCTGCAAAATCCTCCTCCTGTTATTGATGCCATGGAAGTGATTGTGGAGGGAGACATTATTAGCCACCTTCTCCAGAATTATGTTTCTCATGTCCCTGTTATTTCACAAATAGATAGAAGATGAAAGGAATCTTTATGAAGATT
>ML094183.1:0-39318 GCA_003697995.1 Taxidea taxus jeffersonii
TTTTTTTTTTTACTTGCTTTTGGAAATCTCTTTTTTAAAAATCTTTCTAAATTCCTGTCCAAAAAAAAGTATTGTAGTTAAAAGCAGTATAAAGAAGAGGACTAGGAAGAGAAGCAAGTAATGAACTGTGATTAAAGATTAAAGCTTTTTTGTGGGGATGAGAGGTACATGGGAAATCTCTGTACCTTCCTCTCAATTTTCCTGTGAATCTAAAACTGCTCTAAAAAAATAAAGTCAAAAAAAGATTAGAGCTTTTTCAGAAGAACATTTTATTAAAGGTTTCTAGAGATCTCAGGGGTTACTGTGGACCTAGTGCTGTATTTTTAAGGTGACAATGGTTGGAAATGATCTCTCTAAAATACTCTTTTTCTTTTCCTTAAGAGTGGAAAAGATTATTCCTCTAAGTGAATAAAAAAAAAAAGTATTATACTCAAACATTGAGGATACGAGGCAAAAACAAGGGCAAGAAATATGTAGATTTAAGGGACTTCTTTCCATTTTCCTTTGCTTTTTCTTTATTCTAGGAAGATGTTCTCAATATTCAAATCATCTGTGGGAACTTTTTAAAAGTCACAATTCTTGAGCTTCCCCCAGGGAAATTAAATCTGAATCTCTGGGGATGCCTGGGTGGCTCAGAGGGTTAAGCCTCTGCCTTCGGCTCAGGTCATGATCTCAGGGTTCTGGGATGGAGTCCTGCATCGGGTTCTCTGCTCATCGGGGAGCCTGCTTCCCCACCCCCTCTCTCTGCCTGCCTCTCTGCCTACTTGTGATCTCTGTCTGTGTCAAATAAATAAATAAAATCTTTTAAAAAAATCTGAATCTCTGGAGGTAAAACTCAGGCATCTGTCTTTTAGTAAACTCCACAGGCAGTTCTAATATGCCATCACAATGGTGAACCATGCCCCAATAGATCTGGAAGTGAGGTGCCAATGAAGAGTTTAACAAAGAATTTGAGAGGAGGTATATATACCACCTTCAGCTAATGTCACCTAACCAGCTGATCCTGGTAAGATTTGTAGGAATATAACAGCCTAAATAAGCAAGGAGGACCTCATATCTTTACCATTAAAAATGATACTGATGTGGGGCACCTGGGCGGCTCAGTCAGTTAAGTGTCTATGTTTAGCTGGGGTCATGATCTCGGGGTCCCAATTTGGCTCCCTACTCAGTGGGGAATCTGCCTCTCCTCTTCCTCTTGCCTTCTCCCTGCTTGTGCTCTCTCTGTCTCTCTCTCAAATAAATAAAATCTTTTTTCAAAAAGAGAGGGTTGGATTTTTGATCCAGTTTAATATTTGATAATATTAAAAATTACCATTTGCCAAAGCATCTTGAACTAACTAAAACTAAAGAAGTATACTGAAGGAGGAAGAAAGGCTTCCCTAGCTATTAAGTCCCTGACAGGAGATTCCTCCTTCTGGCCTGCATCTAAAATGTTCAGTCTTTAAAAAAATTTTTTTAAATTTTTTTTAAATTAAAAAAATAAAAATAAATAAAATGTTCAGTCTTGGTCCGCTAATAAGCATACAGTCATGGAAATACACATTAAATGATCTAAGCATTTGGGAAGATGACAATATGGAAAGCCAGGTATGAGGTTGGTATGTGAGTGGATAATTTCAAAAGCTCTTAGCTCTTGATATCAGTAAATGTATTATATTTTCCTCCCTTATAAAATTCATGTATTGTTTGTTGCTTACATGGTACTTGTGGGTGTGTAAAGGCACCTCTCACTTATTCTCATTCTCAAAATGTGCCAATTCCTTGGTGCATAAGAAGGAAAGCTACAGTTGGTTATAAAAACGTGATAGATGACTTAGGTGACTGTATTCAGCTGTAAGCAATAAACGCTGAGCTTGGCAGAAAGTACTATAGGCAAAACACAGTGATTTACTAGCTATCCAAACCACATGAGATTTGTGATGCATGAGACCCTCAGGCCCATCACTTCTCTTCAGCAACGGGAAACAATATTTTGGTGAACAATGACATGTTTAATTTCAGGTTTGTGTTATAATACAAAAAGGCGTCTGATTTTCATTTTATTATGTTTTTTCTTTCGTAAAGTGTCTTTGTATCTTATTGGAGGTACACATGGTTTCTTATGAAGCAGAGACAGTAGAGCATGTTACAACCAATATCTGTTGGTCGACATTTATTACTGGCTCTATGTCTGCACAAGGTTGGTGAGATCAAAATGAGAAACCCAGAGTGCTGGGATCGATGCACTGCATTCTGATAGCCTCTCCAGAGAGCTGATTCTAATAGCTGAGTGCTTTTTAGGGCATATGTGCAGCAAGTTGCTTGCTATGGTTACATATGGATACTAAAAACAGTCTTGGCATCCTCCAATTAAGAGAGAGAGAGAGAAATAGTAAGAGAAGAAATGTCATCCACAGAACTGAGGGTAAAAATGTAGTTACCAAAGGCCATGAACTCAAATCCCAACTCTGTTAATGATATATGGTGTGAATGCCATAAACTTTCTGCATCTCATTGTTTCAGCCTGTGAAATACTGACCTATTTTGCAATTTCAATGTGAGAGATAAATAAAACCTCTTCCAAGACACTTTGAAAATAGATTGTGCATTTCAGAATAAATGTTAAGCAATAATAATGATGATGGAATAGCTGACACAGTGCAAATTTTAAATAGAGCAGAGTAACTTTCTAATTACGGGCTAAGTTTTATTCTTTGTAAGTGTAATTAGAAAGCGACCATGTTCCTTTAATTAGAAAGTTAATTAGATTGTGACCTCTTTTCCTGTCTTATTGTATTGGACTGCAGGCCAGAAGTAAATTACAAATCCCACTACTTATGTGGCGTTAGCCCCCCAAAATAAGACTGACTGGTGAAACATGAATGTGATGATTATAAGGACTAACAGTCAGATTAAAGTCAGATAGGACCTTCATAATCTATGGAATGGATCTCGCATTAGAAAAAAGTTTAGCTGAATAAGTGAAGAAGATACTCCTCTAGATAAAGTTTATATAGTAAAGTGCTAAATCGTATCCTTCAGAATGCTGGTACTTTTACTTTAGTATGCATGCATGAGAATTACCTGAAGGACTTGTTAAAACACAGATTGGTGGTCTTTACATGCAGAGCTTCTAATTCAACAAATCGGGGTTGGACTTAATTTACATTTCAGGGATGCCTGGGTAGCTCAGTCGGTTGGGCATCTGCCTTCAGTGCAGGTCGTGATCCCAGAATCCTGGAATCGAGTCCCTCATTGGGCTACTTGCTTGGTGCCCTCTCCCTCTGCCCCTCTCCCCCTACTCATGCTCTGTCTCAAATAAATAAAATAAAATAATCTTTAAAAAAAAAACAAAGAATTTATGTTTCTTTTTTTAAGATTTTATTTATTTATTTGACAGAGAGATCACAAGTAGGCAGAGAGGCAGGCAGAGAGAGAGGAGGAAGCAGGATCCCTGCTGAGCAGAGAGCCCGATGCGGGGCTCGATCCTAGGACCCTGAGATCATGACCTGAGCCGAAGGCAGAGGCTTTAATCCACTGAGCCACCCAGGTGCCCCAAAGAATTTATGTTTCTAATGGATTTACAGTTGATGCCGATGTTCCTGGTTTAAGGACCACTCTTTGAAAACCACTGCCTTAGCAGTGATGACATTCCACTCCATTGGTCCGTGTTTCTGAAAACCACTGCCTTAAAATATGAATAGCACTAGATTTAGGAATTGTCTAGTATCAAATAAGTTTGAGAGTTCTTAAAGTTGAACAAAATTAAGCTAGTTTCTTTACTGTGTGATATCTCAGAGGATTTTTATGTTAGTTGGCTTTATGCATCTTCAAGAAGGATAAAGTATGCATTGCTACTCATATGTATTTGCTCTGCCCACCTGTTGGAATGCCTATAATTTATTTTCAAGTACTTCAGCATTAACAACATGACAGGCTTTGTGTACTAATTAGTGTAAGCTGAAGGATAGAGACGGTGAGTTCCCCTCATAGTACTCATTTCCAAAGGTGGACCCCATGAACACTTTTGCTCTCCTTCCTCAGAGCTACCCCAGAGGTTTTACTGTTTCACATACTGCTATTTGAATGGGTTGTTAGAATGGTTTGTTAATTAGCATGAACAGCAGAATGTGAGAGTTTTCATTGGTATAATTAGTGATTTTCCCATGTGGGTACTGGTTAAAGGATTGTAGAGACAGCCCCTTGTATGAACATGGTATACAAATCTAGTAAGGCTTCGTCCTTTAATGTGAGAAATGGCGTTCTAAATTTGATTCCTGATTCTGGGAACTTCTTGATTGCCTGGCTCCTACCAGCCCGATTAGCTGAATTCTTTCTCTAATATTATCATATTTGCCTTTGGGTGAAGTTTTCATGCAAAATGATGTTGGTTCACTTTAAAAGACATTTATGGCTTCATAGAGTTGACTGGCTGTTTTGTACTTGCTTGTTAATAAATACCTAAAGGAGATTTTGCTCCTAGGTGGTTCAAATTACAATCAAGGAGCAGAGCTCCTAAAGGAAGAGGCTCACCCTTCTCCACATCTAGCCAGTGGCGGCCATGGATATCTGCAAAAAAGGACATAATAGCTGTGTGCGATGAGCTTGCCTTAGGTCAGATCACAACACTACCTCTGTTCCCCCTTCTAGTCTTGAGTCTTTGTGAAGCATTTCATACCACTGGTGCTGTTCAAAAACACATGGGAGAAAGGCTGTGTGATTATTTTCAACCTTTTAGGACAAAGAAGCCCTATGTCACAGGAAACCAAACAGCATTAGTAAACTGGTCAATAGAGCCTCTATTGTGTTCTGTGTGAAAATTCCATGCAGAGCAAAACAGAAGCACAAGAATCACAATGAAGCAAACAAACAGAAAAGAGGTAATGATTTCGTGTTTACATTCTTAGTGGCAGTTTCCTAGGGAAATAATAACTTAGGATAAATAGTCAATTTTCCTTACTTGGTGGCATAAATTGTATTTTCTCTAGAAAAGGAGTGCTCTGGAGCAGGAGGGTTTTAGCTAAAAAATTGTGTGTATGAACGATACTGGCAAATTCAGATATATCCTTTGGTCTGTTCTTACTTTACTGAAAACAAGATACTCATATGGACATAATGTCAATATTGAGTGTAATTAAGAAATCTCATGCTAAATATAATGTTACATATGAAATAAATGTTCAGTAGATGTCTCTGTTTGCTTTGAGGTCACTTCTATTCATGCACTGTTGTCGTTTCAATTTCAAGTAATTATATGGGCTTATATGGGCTTAGAATATATAGAAATAGCAGGTATCTTTTAAAGGTATTTATTTAATTCTTTGTCAGAGAGAGAGAGAGAGACCACACAGGGGAAGAGCAAAGGGAAGGGAGAAGCAGGTTCCCCACTGAGCAGGGAGCCCGATGCGGGGTTCAATCCCAGAACCCCAGGATCATAACCTGAGCTGACCTGAGCCAAAGGCAGACACTTAACCAACTGAGCCACCCAAGCACCCCAAAATAGCGGTATTTTGATGACACAGTGACCCTGATCTGCACTGGACCTAGTATAAGTGTCATTTTAGGCCAGAATTAGTAGAAAGCACTCTACTTTGGAGTTAGATTTGAGTTCATTTGTTGGCCATATAACTTACCAGCTCATTTGGGGGAAGATACTCTGGAAAATTCTGATTTGTTTGAGTTGCAATTCAAAATTCCCAAAATGTGAATAACAAAACCTTACCTCACAGGATGACTCATTCATTCATTCCACAAACATTTATTGACTGTCTCCACGTGAGTGGCATTGCTGCAAGACCAGGGGGACAGCACTAAACAAGCTTATTCATTACTGTCATGGAGCCCTCAGCTAGGCACACAGGACAGCAAGGGCCACCAGCAAATATGCACTATAATATCTGGGGATTATGAGTTTTACAAAAAAAGTAAGTCAGGATAAGAGGGCAAGAGAGAATGACAAGAATGCTATTTTGGGGCACCTGGGTGGCTCAGTCAGTTAAGCATCCAGCTCTTCATTTCCATTCACATTATGATCTCAGGATCATGGGATTGAGCCCAGTGTCAGGCTCCACACTCAGCGAGGCATCTGCTTCTCTCCCTCTGCCCCTCCCCCCGATTTCTCTCTCTCTCAAAATAAATAAATAAATATTTAAAATGAATGATATTTTATTATTAATAAAACAGCCTTTATGATAAATGGGCATTTGAGCAGACTTGGAGGAAGTGAATGAGATCTTCTGTGCTGCAAGATAAAGCAAGGCAGAGCATATGTAAAGTATATTGTGAAATATCTGACACAGAGTAGGAATGTAGCAAATGATATATTCTACTCTATTAAGATTACCATTGACAACATTATCACCGATGTTGATGCATTTTTGTAAACACTTAACTCATGCACATGTTTGGCAGACAAACTTGAGGAAATAATTCCTACTAATAGAAGGCTCTCACAAATGAACAATAACTTATGGAAGAGAGCAGACTTCTTGGTATCTCTGCAACAGAAGTCTGAACTCTGACCAGTGCTTTTGACAAGAGCCTTATTATAATCATTACTATAGTCTGTACTCTCAGGATATTGATAAAGGAAAGTGTATGGGATAGTGGCTATTAAAAATACAATTAGCCACCACTGTCAATTACTGATTATTTTTCATTCATCATGCAATCTACTAAGTGTTTTACACTCACTATTGCTATGAATTCTCTCAGCAACCCTATAAGGATGTTATAAAGTTACCTGACTAGTTTCCCAGGATTGGAGCCTGGAATGCTGTGAAAACAAGGCCGATTCCCTTATTCACCATATTTACAATGTAAAATATATTGGCAAAAAAAGAAAATTATAACACTCTTGAAATTGTACCCGTTTCAGTTAATAATGTGGAATATTCAACTAAACTTTTGCTCCTGACTTTGGAACCCAGACTTCTGTGTGCTTTTCCTTTTTGAATGGAAACTATATTTTATAATACCAAATAACAAACATGGACATAAGCTTTTGGAGAACATATTTATGCACAGAGAACTCTCTAGAAATAACAATTCTTGGAATTTTAAGCACTGAGAGAGCAAATGGTGCATTTTGACTTCTTAAAATAGTGCACCCTCCTCTCAATTCCAGATGTATCTGGCATTTCTCTACAATGTTGTAGATCACAATCAAGTGCCTGAATAGAATCATTCATGCAATTGTAAATCACTACTAAGGCCTGTTTAAGACATGGAGTTTTTATAATTTTGGTGGTATTTGAGACACCAAATACCTGACTAAGACAGCTTATTAGGTTTTTGAATTTTATTTAGTAGAATGACCTCTGCTGCAACAAATGCTGTGAACTGGTTTTGAATTATTATTCAGAGGAGCCTGTGGCTGGCCATGAATAGACAGACAATTAGGAAGTGAATTTACTACAAAATAAATCCCTGGTGACCTACTGTTTTTTTTCTTTTCTAGTGAAGTTCCTCAAAGTACAATGCTATCACTTTTGAACTGAATGAACTAGTCACTGTGTCTCAAGTTGAACTATAGTGTCACATGGAAGTTTAATTTTCATCTTATTTAATTTGACCTTGAGGAAGCTGGATCATAAAAAGGCAATATGATCTCCAGTTCTCCACGCTTTAAGCATCTTGTAATTTCTTCACCCAGAATGATTCCCGAGAGACCTTCTAAAATTTAAAAATTTAAGCAGAAATTGGTCAAATTTGCCACACCTAATTTGTTCTCCACAGTCTTTTGGCATATATCTCTCTCTCTTTCTCTCTCTCTCTGGAATCTTTCTTTTTATCAGTGCCTCTCACACTTCAATGCACGCAGGGGACAACCCTGTGCAGGGGGCAGAAACAGGCGATAGTAAATCCCAAACATCATCCTCTCTGGCTGGGCCCCCTGCTCTGATGCTTGGCTCAGTGCCTGACACATAGTTGGCACACATACAGTGTTAGTTGTTTGAACCACTAACTCAGTGAATTGATGAATAGATCACCCATCCAGTGAACAGACAACAGAAAGCTCACCTTCGACTTTCATTTGTTTGGAGTTCAATTCAGGGCCACGGAACCAACTGGAAAGAGTATTGTATATATATCTATAATAGCAAATCACTAATGATTTACATTTTCTGGAAACATACTGATATCTTACTTTGACTTTCTGAAAACATCAAACTAAAGGAATGCTTAACTGGAAATTTTAAATTCTCGTGGGAGAAAATCATGAGGGAGACACTGTAGGGATGTGACTGCATACATTTTTGGTATCTTTCTCAACATCCAACATCCCAGGAGTGCAAAATATGGGCTAGATTTCTACTGTCTGTTGGAATTTCAAATTACCCAAACCATGTCCCCTTTATTTCCTCTCTAGACTTTCATCTATAGATACATAATTCATTTGGAAAGCATAAAACAAGCACCACTTTAAGTAAAGGATGGACAGGACAAGAGAAGTTTTGAAAACCATCTTTTGAAATGATAATTCCTTAGTCTGTACACCAGCACCCAGGAGTTTATCTGACCTAAAATTTTAAGCAGTAATTATAGTGTGACAAAACAATATTAAGTTCTAAGATACATTTCAAAATTCTAAAGCACACTTCAAATACATCAAAGCACATTATTTGATAACTGTGAGATTAATGTGCAACCAGAAATGTCCCTGACATTTTAGAGTTATGGAGTATCAAATACTTACTGCAGATTTGAACATCAATAGCCCCATATTCCCACCTCTTATTGTAGGGAGAAGTCAAGAAGGGCAGGCACTGCCCCTAAGCTTCTTGGAAGAAGGTCTAGTGATGGTAAATGCTTCCATAAACAGCAAAATAGAAGTCACCAGAGGCAGCTTCATAAGCTTGGTGAGACACGGAGCCCTGGACTTGTGAGCTATGAGCCTCCAGCAGAAACTGTGAGTCTCATCACAGAAGTCTTATACAGAACTGGACTACCTCAAGCAAGAATCAGGGTAGTAACATGAGCTTCTTGCTATAGTCCACTCCCTACTGTAAAATATGTTTGACATCAAGGAGGGATACGATAGCAACTGCTTTTCTCTGGATAACCAGGGTGAGAACTCGACCTTATCTGTCAATTACTATGAACTATTTGAGAATCATTCCATTAGTTGAGATTGGTGGGGGGGGAATAGAACAGGAGGGTCTCCTTGGCATAGTCTTGAAGAAGCTGCATTGGCAGAAATTGGCTACCCTAAGTACAATTGAAGGTGCTAGCAAAAGAGTTGGAGAATTGTGAATAGGGTCATAGTAGATTAGTGTGGCTTCTTTGGCTTGATTATGGAAATGTGATAGAAAACTACGGTGGGAATAAAAGACAGTAGTGACATAAAGAAGGAGTGAATGACAAGATGACAGCTACTCGGAGAATCTGCCTTAGAAGGTAGCCAGTCAGGAACAGTTCTGGAAAAGTACTGGTGGAAGATATCTGGCATGTTTAATGGACACACCATGGTGGTAGATTGGATAAAAAGAGCAAAAGATACAGGGATGTAAAACATCATTCAAAGTCAAGGAATCTGACTATTGCCAGTGACAGAGAGACAGAAGAATAAGGCAAAGTATGAGAAGGAGGCAAAGAAGAATTTTTAAATGATTACTTTCAGTGTCTGCATTATTTTTTTCCTGCTTTGGAGTCTTCCAGCTCCCTCCAGCTGGGGGGCAGAGATGGTTCCACCTAAGGGATCCTGACTGAGGCCAACGATACCTAGGCTGCAGCATCTTCTCCCATTCAGTGGAAAGCTTAACGTTAGTTATGAGATAGAGGATGCAGAAGCTAAACTAACAATCCTGCTCTCCCTCTCAAGGCCTCTGATATCCCAGCTCCTGGGGTCTCCATGTGTTCTGCCTCACAGGAAACCTCATCCACCTCCCTTCTGGTTATCCTGACTTGCCATCCTCACAATGCTCTGCAGACAGAGCCCCTCCTCCTTGTGTTCTGATGGTGGCCCTACTTGCTGGATTGCTCTTCTAATGACAACCTTCTGCTTGCCTGGTTCTCCAGGAATCATAGCAAGGATTTTTCTGGCACTCTGTCTCGCTCACCTGGTCAGAACCCACTACCTCACTTTGGACTCTGCCCATTGATCAGTGCCAAACCTAGGACCAAGTTATGGTTCTGTGTGAGTGTGCTTCTTAGAAACTGTGCCTCTCCTTCTGTCTGTATCTCTACAATTCTGCCTCAGTCTCCAAGCCATTTTCCCCAGTGTCTGCCTCATCCTAGAGAGCTGCCATTGTTTCAAAATAGTTACAAACTATTATGTGTAAAGCACAGGTACAGGATTCCCCGCTATGTGCTTGGCATATGTTATCTAATTTAGTCTTTTTAAGATTTTTTTTTACTTATTTGAGAGAGAAAGAGAGAGCTCAAGCTGTGGGGGAGAGGGGTAGGCAGAGAGAGGGACAATCAGACTCCCTTCTGATTTGGAGCCTGATGTGGGGGCTCAATCCCAGGATTCTGACTGAGCCACATAGGTGCCCCTATCTCAGAGTCCTTAGTTATTCATTATGGTTAGAACTTAATTATAAAGAAGATCCTAAAAAGAAGATATTACTGATTTTTGCAGATGACAAAACTGAGTTTCACAAATATTGTAACTCATACAACACAGGAGATATGTAACAGAGAGTACTGAAAGTGGGCTGTTTGAATTTAAAACTTGCCTTTTTCTGGTGTTCTACAGCAAAATATGGATAGGGACATGTGTTAGAGGAGACAGCTTTCTGCCTGTCACCACTTGTCCTGTTGACCGCGTTGACCGCACTGAACCATGAGAACTCATAGCTCACACTCAGGATGGTTGTGCTATCCTTTTTTTTTTAAAAAAAGAATTTCTTTTTTTATTTGACAGAGAGATAGACAGGGAGAGCACAAGTAGGCAGAGAGGCGGGCAGAGGGAGAGGGAGAAGTAGACTCTCCACCGAGCAGGGATCCCAATATGGGGCTCAATCCCAAGACCCTGGGATCATGACCTGAGCTGAAGGCAGCCACTTAACCAACTGAGCCACCCAGATGTCTCTATATTATCCTCTTTAATTGAGAAGTTACTAAGAAATATCTATAGCTTGATATTCTCTAATTAAGATGAAAGTGAGAAAAGAACAGATGCAACCAGAAAACTAGGAATCTGGACTGAAGATTTGTCATCACGCAGATTGTATTAGATTCCTCTTGCTGCTGTAACAAATGACCACAAGCTTAGTGGTTTAAAACAACACCAATTTATCATCTTACAGTTCAGTAGGTCAGAAGCATGACACAGAATAAAATCGAAGTGTCAGCAGAGCTGAATTCCCTTCCAGAAATACTAGAGGAGACTCTGTTTCCTGCTTTTTCCAGCTTCTGGAGGTTGCCCACATTCCTTGGCTGGTGGCCCATTTTCTCCATCTTCAAAGCCAGCAAGGTCTTATTTCTCTAACGCTTTTCCCATCATAGCATCTCTCTCTGACCCCAGCAAAAAAGACTCCCTGCTGGCAATAGGGACTCATGTGATTAGAAAGGGCCCACTGAGATAATCTCCCATTGCAAGGCCCATGACCTTCACTACATCTGCAAAGTCCCCTTTCTCATGTGAGGTAACACAAGTACTGGGGGTTAAGAGGTAGGCATCTTTAAGGGGGTCATGATCTGCTTTCCTCAAAGATGTTTTCTGAAACAGTGATAACAGATGAGAGTCTCATATTCAATATCAACTAGAGCCATTTTGATACACAACAGAGCCACCCAAATGACAAGGAAATCCTCTGAAGCAGGGTAGACAGTGATACTCTATCCTTAATTCTACAGCACTATAGATTTTTCCTGTGTGGTGGCAATGGTTTCTTGCCTTAAAGTGACAGTGACTCCCACACCTTGCTGGATAATGCCACATATTCCCACATAGTCCAGTTCAGCCAACCTAACCGGAGAAGGGAAACCTTTTTGCTTAACCAGAGCAAAGGGATTCCTGTCATTTTCTGTTGTCCTTTCCATAGGTATCTGATTTAGTGATAATTCAAAATCTAAACCTTTCTCTAAGTTATTCAAGTTGACATTTTTTTTTCTTTCTTGCCAATTTCTTCCTATCTGGGCAAAGAAAGGCTGGAAGAAGGATACATACCATGCACTGAATCTTTTACTAGTTGGGTCTCTCAGCAAAAGAGTGTCAGTAGTGTCTTCTATCCTCTTCTCAGATCACAGGTTATCCATTCGACCCAGTTATCCATGACATCAATTTACTCATCCTAGGTAGCTTTTTAGCACAAAACCTAGAGATATCCTGCATTATATAAGGAACTTTGTAACAAATGTTGGTTTATCAGTCCTCAGCAAGCACCGAGCATGTCTCGCCTGCAAATTATCTTTCACCATTTCTTTTTCCGACTGAGTAACTAATTGTCAGATCCAGCTAACAATCATCTCACCTTTTTGCCTCAATGAGCTGCTTTCCTGGGATTAACTCCTATGTGCCTACACAGAGCACAGTCCAACATTATTTCAGACCTTCAAATTAGGTCAGAATAGATTCAGGGCCTTGATCACAAAATATTCATCTCAGATGGACGTCACTCTCAAAATCAGAATTCTAGTTATATCTCATTGGCCAGAGAATAGAGTTTCTAATTTAAAGTAAACAGTGGGAGAAGGAATGGGAAAGTAACAACATGGAACATGAGCAGGATATTTACTTATTTTGCATCCTATCTTTTTCTCACTAATTTAGGTAACACCAGAGCCCTTTGGTCAAAAGCCCCACAATTGCACGTGGTTACTTTTGATGATGCAGTATCAGGGATTTGAACAGTAATGGGCTGGGAGACTAGGAAGACAAAAGTAGCCCAATCCATATGACTGAACCTTAGAAGCTCCTCTGATCTGTGCCACTAACTAACAAAGCACCAAAGAGTGCCCTTCAGATCGGCTTTGTCTTTTTTTTTTTTTTTTTTTTGCAGTATATAGAAAAATACCAGGTAATTCTACTTCAGCATATGTGGCTGCCAATGAGTGTGTACTGTCTTTTCACTGGTGTGGTTCAATTTGGTCCTCGGGTGGTCTGCCTGAAAATCCATCACTTGTAGGCTGTGGTGGTGATGTTTCTAGAGTCTGTGTTGTTTTCTTGTCAATTTAGCATTAATCAGGATAGCTGCCTCTCCTGTTATACAGATCTCCTTTTCACAAGTCAATATGGATATAGGGAGATGTAAATATTGAGAGCTTACCTAAGAGTGCCTGTCCAGTCTGCCCTTCACTTTAGGGTAGTCTTTTATGTTAAGGCCATCTCCCTGTATACTATGACCCAAACATCTCATAAAAGTGAGGCACAAATTCCAGCCCTAAAAGGTCATTGCTCTGAACCACTGTTTCATTCCACCCATTAATTTGCTCCCCGTTGAGCGTGTTTGGTCTCATCTCCATGTTGGAAGTTCCTGATACTCCTATTCCCCTTTGGATTTCCTCATTTGAGTGGATTCTTTAGAATTAATTACCCCTTGGCTGGCAAACCCTTGGTTACTCCTGTCTTAGTCTTCTACTGCCTAGATGACAGTTCCCTATTTTAAATCCTTAGCCAGGTGGAATCCACTCCCACCCAGGCCACCTGCAGACCTTCCATCTCTCTGCCATTTTCAACAGGCAATGAAGCATTTCATCAGTATTTTGTTTTTCTATGGGAAAGGGTATGTTTTAAAATGGTTTAAATCTCTTCTTTGAAATAAGTAAAGCATTCTTCATGGTATATATAGTCTAAGACTTTCCCCATTCTGCCCCTCTTCTCCAGCTGCCCAACATGAATAATGTGGAATTTCCAAATTTTCTTCCAAAGTTCATGCTTTATTTATTCCATTATCAAGAACACATCAAACTACTTTATCATTCCTGAGATCCTTGAAGTAAGATCTTTGTAAAATCACAGTGCCCATTAGAGCGTATTATGCTTAGCGAAATAAGTCAACTGGAGAAAGACAACTATCACATGATCTTCCTGATAGGAGGAAGTGCAGATGCAACGGGGGTGGGGGTTAAGGTGGTAGGAAAAGAAAAAATGAAACAAGATGGGATCGGGAGGGAGAAAAGCAAAAGAGACTCTTAATGTCATAAAACAAACTGAGGGGGGTTGGGGGGGAGAGGGGTTGGGAGAGGGTGGTGGGGTTACATTATATGTTTAAATAAAAAAGCTTAAAGAAAAAAAATCACAGTGCCGACAAAAGGTTTAAAATGAAGGTACTTAGGTAAAAGGAATGATTGCTTGCCAGGCATTTATAGATTCAGATTGAAAACCAATGATCACACATTTCACCTGTAGCTTCTATTAAACAGTAAGTTCTGTTTCTTCATTCACAATATGCTATTGATATACTTTGGCAAAAGCGTTTGCAAAGACTCTTCCAACAACATGAACAGCGAAAGAGATCCCGAGATAGGTGCTATGAGTATCTTGTGGATACAAATTTTCACCCTCCAAAAAAACTTACTTTATCATCTATCTTTGACATAAGGTGGTGAATTCTAAATATAACAGGCTCTTCTGATAAAATACATTCTTTTCAGTTTTTTTTCATTCTCTTAAAGAGAACATAATTATAAGGGTTTTTTGTTTGTTTTCATCAGTTGATGTAATGGCTACAACACTCACCACACCCTTCTTCCCTAACACACACATACTCACAGCTCTGAAATTCCCAATTTTTTTAAAAAAACTTACCTGCTCAAATGCTTGTTTGCATGGTATGAATGCCTTGGACATACTGCCTTCTGATGCTATGAATCAGTTCTTTTCTCTCAGTTGTTTTCCTCTCAGTGATTTCTAGAAACCCATTTATGATAGAACCATTATTTCATAATGGTTAAATATTCAGAAAACTGGTGATTTCAGAAATGTGGGCAAAGTGCCTCATTTAAGGAAACCATACAGATTTTAAGAGAGCACAACCTCAAGTATCACATGATCTGAGAACCTTCTTCATCAGCTTCTCCGAGGTGCTTGTTACAAAAATTCATTCCCTAGCATGCTACAGATTCATTAAGCCAAAGTCTCTGAGGTTGAAGCCAGGAAAGCGAGTCTGACCTGGTGATTTACACGCACACTAAAACTGGAGAATGACTGTCCCCCACAGCCATTAGGAATCCAGTTTGGTGTCTACAAGAGGCAATCACAACGTGCCATCTAAAAATCCCTGTATTTCCATTCGTGACCTAAAGTCTATACATTTCATTGTTTAGCTCCCCCCTAAATCCCTTCTGCCTGGAAAAGGGCCAGAAGGGGTAGTTGTGAAAGCACTGAAGGAACTGTGGTCAGATAGTATGAATATGAGCATCATCTGACACTTTTATTAGCTCGAGAAAGAGGGGAAGATAGAGGAAGCAGACACTGACCAACTCCAAGACAGAGCTGTTCTGCCCACTTTAGCTATGCAACTCTATGACTTGGACAAGTTATGTAACTTTGCTGGTCAAAATGTCAATATGTATATATATGGCACATTGTGGGCTATTATATATGTATCATGGGGGTTTTGTGAAGACTAAGTGACTGATGTAATTCCCATCACAGTACTAGACATGGAGTGGACCCCCCACATATTACTTTTACATTTCTTCCTGTTGAATATGACTACTACTCAAAAGGGAGACTTAAAACTTTGAGGGATGTCTCTTGGCAGTCTGAAGTTTCTTTAGGGTGTGTCTCTAGGTCATATGGATATACTGTGTTTTGCCAAAAAAAATGTTGTCTTTTGCACAATTCAAGAAATGAACACCAATATGCTTTATCAAATAGCAACACTGATAGTCTAATATTTGCAGACCTCGGGATGGGGCTTCTCTTAAAGGTTCCCAAGGGTCCTTCACATAAATGAAGAAGTGTGTGCTTTGCATCTGAGAAGATTGCACGTAAGGAGTAAACTCCACAGGGAACACTCTCTGAGAAGGAGAAATAGGGTTGTGGTCTCCTAGAGTCCCCACTGTAGGAGAAAAGAGTAAGAGAGAGAGGAGCGAACAGGCCTGGAAACTGGCAGTAAAGGAGAGAAAATAGGGTAAAAGAGGCATAAAATAAAATAGAGCACAGAGAAGCTGAGCAGGCTGACAACTCATGATAAATGGTCCTTATATTTTGACTCCTGATTCCTGAGTCAGAATCCTGCATTAACAAACTACTAAACAGATCCGCCCAGATATGTTTTAGCGCCTCCTAGGAACAGTGCAGTGTACCAGACAGAATGACCCAGAAGTAAATAAGGCCCAACTCTGCCTTCCAGTATTTTGCAGAATAATAGCAGGAAACCTCAACACATTTGACACAGGGAATGGGTAGCTAATCAGAAAAAAATGAAGCTTATTTCAATGTAGTTAAGCTAAGAAGAAAAAGCCCCATACTTCTTGTTAAAAATAAATGGGGCTTAATTGCTCAAAGTGATCCCAGTCCACAGATTATCACAGTAAATAATTGCACACCCATCTCTTTTGCAAATCACAAAGCAACCTGTTCCATGCACCTCAGATGCCTTTCCAAATCACCACAGAGGGAAATTTTTAATCATTTCAACAACTGGAGCACCAGCTTTGTTCTCAAATAATGCCGGAAGGTTTCAAACATCTGTGCTATCCATCGCACTATACTTTTCTGACCTAATATAGACAGGGGTTTGGTTTTGTTTGTTTGTTGTTCAGTTGGTGCTGTCATATTCCATAAACAGAAAAGGCTGGGAGGTCAATGCCACAGGTACAGCTATGTATCTATTCTCCTCCTCTGATTCCTCTTTGCTTGATTGCGACTGCACGGGTGCTGGAGGTATGGCCTGCGTCTGCCTTGCATTCTTAATTTGGGTGAAATGAGTGGAGACTGACTCTAACACATGCTTTTTAAAACCAAGTATCTAAAAATGAGTCCCAGCTGTACCACTAACAGCATGGAACCGCTTGGTGAGCATATCCTGAAGGGTCAGAATCCCATCTCGTTTATCCCTGGGAGAGATGACAAATTATGAACAAATTAGCATCAAGATGGACTATTCTGTAGAATGTTCAAAATTGAAATACAAAATACAAGAACCACAGAAGTGCATCTTTTTAATCACTACATTTTCAACAATAGTCTAGTGAAAAAAATAAATTATTACATAACCCAGAAAAATGGCATAATCACTATCATCACTAAGAAGACATTAGATACAAGTAAACAAGCAGGTGTTTGCCTGTTGACACACATACTCTTATCTCAGGAATCTGATTCATTAACCCAGAAAGTGCATAAGACATAAGCTAATTGGAGAGTTCTTACAGTGATAAATGTCTAATGTGAGTCCAGGTTAGCTCTGAATTTTGAAATTATTTAAACAGATGGCAAACCTGTTTTTAATAATTTGTGAATAAAGTTCTATACCTTTGAGTTTTGGGGTAAGCCTTAGAGCAGACTGCCATGGAAAACACACAAGTGCCTAGCACTGAATCACTTTGACTTATATGGGAATGTCAGATCCAAGAGGACAGACATTTTTGTCTATTTTTGATCACCAATGTAGCTACAGTGCCTAGAAGAAGGCCTAGCTCACTGTGGACTATTAGCAAATTGTCACAAAACGAAACAAAAAAACCAGTAATACTTAACCATTTCATTACAGTTTCTCTGTCAGAATTACCATCATTGGCCAAGCCTGGTAATAGGCATCGACATCTTTCTTGGGGAATAATATCCACAGGAAGATATGGGACTGAGTACTAGCTCAGAGAAGGTAGAGAGCAAGGTGTCTCATGAATGTCCTGTCTAATAATAGGCTCTACACAGCCTGAAGCTCAAACTAACCAGCAAATCCAGAAAGTCATTTCCTTCTCTCTCTCTCTCTGTCTCTCTCTCTCTCTCTAGCAGCTTTCATCCTCTGTTGCCTTCCAGGAACAACTCAAGAAGCTGTCCTTATTTTTCCTGCCCTTTATGCGTTCGTGAACTATTTGCCCTTCAGTTCTCCCGCACTGTGTTTAAATGCACTTAGGAGGATTATTTTTGTTGTACTTGTGACCTCATTTTGCCATTGATGCAAGATGAGAATTTGAGGCATTGACATGAAGAAAAATGTGACCAGTTGTCTGAATTCACTCCCTCTTTACCAGTTCATTCTTTGGCTTTTCACATTGCTAATGAGGACATTCGAGATTCCAGATGTCTTTCTTTCTTTTTTTTTAAGATTTTATTTATTTATTTGACAGAGAGAGAGATCACAAGTAGGCAGAGAGGCAGGAAGAGAGAGAGGGGGAAGCAGGCTCCTCACTGAGCAGAGAGCCCGATGCGGGGCTTGATCCCAGGACCCTGAGATCATGACCTGAGTCGAAGGCAGAGGCTTTAACCCACTGAGCCACCCAGGTGCCCCAGATGTCTTTCTAACCATGAGGAAACCTCTGAAATAACCCTCCATGGTTTTATATTACCTATGATTATCCATAATCCTTTTTATTAGCTAAATAATGAGGGGAAATATTTTTCTCTTCTCTCTGAATGAAGGGCAACTATGTTGTTCTCTGTCAGTTTCTAGAATTTCACTTCTAAGAAATGGCTTTAAGATGTATTAGTTACAGAAGAGAACTTTTTATTGTCCTTTTGGTATTTTACCTGTGCTTTGATTTAATATTTAAAATATCATATAGTGTCTCTTATAAACATACACTTACCATTTGACCCAGCAATCCTGCTTTGGAGTATTGACCATGGAAAAGTGAAAACTTGTGATCACACAAAAACCTGTACACAAATATTTCTAGCAGCATTCTTTATAATAGCTCCAAACTGGAAGCAGCCTAAATGGCCTTCCTTGAGTGATCAGATAAATCAACTGTGGTACATCCATACCATAGAATACTATACAATAGTAAAAAGGAATAAACTACTAATGTACAAAATAACTTGGATGGATGTCAAAGACATTATACTGCGGTGCCTGGGTGGCTCAGTCAATAAAGCCTTTGGCTCGGGTTATAATCCCAGGTCCTAGGATGGAGCCCCGGATTGGGATCCCTGCTCAGTGGGGAGCCTGCTTCTTCCTCTCCTCCCTGCTGTGCTCTGTCTCCCTATCTCTGTCACTATCTCTCTCTCTCTCAAATAAATAAACAAAAAGGTTTAAAAAATTTTTTTAAAACACATTATACTAAGTGAAAGAATCTGGTCTCAAAAGGTCTCATACTATTTCATTCGATTTATATGACATTCTGGAAAAGCTAAACCTTTAGTGATGAGGACAGAACAGAGGTTGCCTGGAATTAGGAAAAGAGGAAGAGTGACACTCCAAAAGAATAGTACAAGGGAGATTGGAAGGTAAGGGAACTGTTCTGTAACCTGTGGTGGTGGTTACATGTAACCCTATATTTGCTAATACATATAACACTGTACACCAAGAGAAAACAGGTCAGTTTCACTGTGTGAGAACTTAAAAAGTAAAATTGTAAAAATTTTTAAAAACCTTCATAATATTCCATATGAATCTATACCATAGAGAGATGCATGGAAGGGTATTCTCTGAAATATCATCTGTGTGGAGAGTGAGAAGACATTTATTTGAAAACAGCTATTTCCCTTTTTTAAATATTGTGAAGTAGGTTTATTTTTATTTAGAAATGACCAAGTTGCTTCTTTTGTTTAACTCATTCTCTTATAGCTTTTAGTTACTACAAAGACCCAAGCCATTAATGACTAATTTTGTGCAGTACTTTTCTGGCAAGATTAATACTATTTATGTATGATGAGTGTTATTATATTGCTTCATGCCAAGCTTGGAATCCAAGATGACAAGTGCCATAAGTGTTAAAAAATATGTAAAATGAATAGTTTCATGCCTAAGAGCTTCTCTTTGCACATGAGATTAGTACACCATTCTTAGTTTCATTCTGTAGTGTAATTTGCCTCTTCAAAGAGCTTACTTTATTCCTTTCAATTGCAAAGCTGAAATGGGCGATATGCCTATAAGTTTAGAGAATCAAGTTATTACTACAAGGAAGTTTTCAAAACTCCATCAACTCACCAATATTTTACCCATACTCTTCATAATAGAGCAGATGGAAAGACAGGTATTCTCCCCGTTTCTCTTCCTTCCCTGAACTCATCCTCTAATGCCTTAAAAAGGAAAGCCTGGCATGATACAGCATACGCACACAGATATTCATGTGAAAGAAAAGTGAACTATTGCTTACCTTTGTAGCCATATATTTTTGCTCTGCACTTTCATTTCAGAATATAGCTACCTTTTCCTATGGTAGCGTTTCAGCAAAAGAAAAATGAAATAGCCTGTATAATTAATGTTTCCCTTTTATCCTAGGATAGGTTCCTTTCTGTGTTTTGCATATAATGTAACACAAGGCTATTGGGGGTTTTTTCGTTGAGATATTTGAAAAGAAATCCTTGAAATGGCCATGAAGCATGGTCTCTAGAAGAACTATGTGCAATATGCCAGTCAAACTAAACAAGAATAATAAAATGAGACATTCAAGCAGACAGCTAGAGGTGAATGAATCATTATGTTCATTTTATGACAACATCTAAATATTTCATATTTTCATTTTATGTCAAAGGTTAAGCTTTAACTGGAATAAAAAATTTCCTTTCTTGGTAAAATCAGTTGATTTAGCAGTTTTATGCATGAATTGAAGCTTTCAATCAACATTTTCTTCTGTCAAATTTCCCTTTTTATGGGAAATTCTGTGCCTGATTCTTTTCTTTAAACTTCACTGAAAAGAATCATAAAAGAGCACCAAATGTCTCTTTTTGTTGAAAGAGGTTTGGGTTGTTGTTGTTTTTTTTTAAAGAGACACCACAAAAAACCCTTTTATTGTCTTGTTTGGAAACTACCTTTATAAAAAGGCTAATTTTACCCTGGAAACTACTAATAAAACTGTGTGACTAACATTTCAGTATGAATTATGGTCACAAACAGGGTTATTGTGAATGGCAGAGCTGAGAGCTGCTTGTCAGCAACCATTCAAAACCAGATACTTGCATGAGTTCCATTTTAATTTCCTCCACTTTCCTGTGAAAGATAACCTTCCTTTCTTTCTTCTCCAGGCATTGCCTTGCGCCTTCCTTTGGCTCTTCTCACATCTGAGCTCCCCCTTTTCTCACAGACTGTAACACGCTCCAGGGTCAATGACCTATGAATCTGGAGGGTTTCTTGAGGCGCTGCCAAAATTCCAGTTGTTGGATACTTGTGACAGCCAACAACCTATAAGGCAGAACAAAAGTGAGAGCTGATCATCAGCTAGGCACAGACCACTCAGAGAAGTTGTCAGGGGCCAGGCCACTGAGTTGATGGAATTCCACAAAGAAGTCAGAGGGGCTGTGTGGAGCCACAGGGAGGCTGCCTTATTTTGGAGTCATCAGTGGAGGGCTAAGGAAAGAATTTTCTGGAAATTCCACTGTATCATGACAGAATTTGGGCTTTCAGAAGAAAAAAGAACACTGATTTCACTGTAGCAAGACTTTCAGCAGTTGCTTTTGCCTTTGGCAAAACTCTTGCCATGCTTCCTTCTCTTCAATTTTGTTCCAATCTCATTCTTGACCTTCCAAAATTGCTGGTCCATGTTATTAAAGACTTAGTAATATTTATTGATCAGAATTTCACATTTGAATGACTTTATCCTTTTTATATATGCAAAACAGTGATTGAGTAGGAAGAGATCTGGGTCCAAATATTTACGATGGCACCAGTTGTTGGGTGACTCAGTGAAGTAATCTGAACCTCAGGGATCCCAGGTCTGAAATACCTCCATACTGTATGGTGAAAGATGAGTGATTCTATAGAGGGGAACCCTTGCAAAAGTTACATATGCTCTACTAATACATCACATGTGTAGCAGAACTGATGCTAGATTATTCCATTTACATAGCATTGATGGCAGGTTGACTTAATTTTTTTCTATGAGCAGTTGAAGTTGCTTACCAAGAAATAGTCTGACTATATCCATCACATTTCCTTGAAGCTGAATAATGAAACATTGCTAAGTATATCTACAATCATTCTGTTTTTCTGAACACAAGTTTTCTCTACACTGTGACACTCACATTACTTCTGCTAACATGATGACCTTTCAGACATTTCTGGAAGACACTGCATGCTATGGTTAGTACCATAAGTTTGGGAACTAGTCCTGGATTCAAATTTTGGGTCTGTTATTTTCTAGCTTGTAATCTCAGGCCATTTATTTAATTCCCCCAAACTTCAGTTATCCTTCTTCCACAAACTGGGATAAGGCTAGTACTGACATCAAGCGTTGGGAAGAGAATAATCTACAGTAAGTATCAACAGGCACTTTCTGTAAAGACCAGATAGCAAATATCCTAGGCTAGAGGTTATACAGCCCTTATCACACTGTCTCTACAACCACTCAGGTCTTTGTGTTACAAAAGCAGGCCTAGATGTATGTAAATGAATGGGCGTGGCTCCAGTAACATTTTGTTTACCAAAATAAACAGCAAGCTGCGTGTAGCTCCACGACCCTAGTTGGCTAACCACTGATCTACACAAATGCTTAGCACAGTTCTAAACATTAATTTTAATGTAAATTAAATTATATTAATCCTGTGACATAAATGTAAACTTATACCATGATTCAAGAATATGTCACAATCATATGGGACTATCCTACATTACCTCAGAAACTGAAATCACAAGATCCTGAAGGAAACTACCATGGTATGAAGATTTGTGTGTAAGGAGTTCGTAGAATCTGCTGATCTGATGAGAGGGAAATAATAATCATGAAACATTTTGTAGTACTTTCAAATCAACTACATCAACGGGTGATGCTAAAATATTGGAACAAAAGTCAGATGAAATTTTCAGTAAGGTAGGGCCCCATATTTATTCATGTTTCAAAGTATTTCTTCTCTGTCGTCTCCTTCCTAAATGTTGCTAAACACACGCACCTTGTAGAAGCCTAATGTGCTGAACTTGTAACATTACATTCCTGTTCCTTGTCTTCCTAATATAATGAAGCTGATTATGGTCCTTGTTTTAGAATGTTCATCCTATTAAGACAGACGAATTCATTGGCTACCGAACACAGCCTTATGTTCATGTTCTTATCATTAGCGCTCCTCTAGCTGTGGAGCTGTCAGCATTTTCTGCCGAAATGCTTGCTTTCAGGGCTTTGCAATTCAGTCATAAAAATTAGCTACAGGCAGAAACTTGACATATAAAGTCCAGACCCAAGAGAAAAATTGTATTACATTTTTAACAAGGACAGGGAAGTACATTTGGCCATTAGAAAAAAGCATAAAAATCATTGTAGTGGACTTGCTCTCCTTCCCTTTCTGTCCTGCCATCATTTAAGATTGCACTTGTTCCCTGCCTCCTCTGCTCTCCATATACCCATGGAGGAGCCCTATGGACTCCCCATGTTTGACGACTTTACAGGTTCCCTTAAGGCTACTGTTCTAGGGGCGCCTGGGTGGCTCAGTGGGTTGAAGCCTCTGCCTTCGGCTCAGGTCATGGTCCCAGAGTCCTGGGATCAGGCCCTGCATCAGGCTCTCTGCTCGGCGGGGACCCTGCTTCCTCCTCTCTCTCGCTCTCTCTCTGCCTGCCTCTCCACCTACTTGAGATCTCTGTCTGTCAAATAAATAAATAAAATCTTAAACAAAAAAGGCTACTGTTCTAGCTCATATTGGGCCAAAGCAACTTTTTCAATACCATTTGTCAATGGGAAAAGGAAATTTCAGCCTCTTACTATAGACTTCTATGAATTCAAAACATGAATCATTCTTCTGCCATAATACTGGGACACGGGGTATGACCTGAATCAAAATGCATGTTTTATATTTGAGCTCTAAAACTGGCTTGTGGCTGTGAAGATATTTCTTGGATGCAAGGTTGAATTGAGGAAGCTTAACTAGCATGTCCCAGTTTAATACTGCATTGTGAACTCAATCATGTTGTACTGTGCAACTTTGATGAGATTCCTCTATCTTTATTTAAATAAACAAGATGGGTTATAGGATTGAAAGCCTGGACAATAACCATCCCTCCCGTTCCTCAGCTGACACCTCAGTTTTTCGAAAACGTGGTTAGCTACTCATCTAATTGCAGGAATCTAGTAGAAACACATTTCTCAGAAAGGCTCAAGGATAGTAAAAATGATGCCTGATCTCATGATTGACAACAGCGTTCTACACATTTAATGCCCAATTCAAGGCTATTCTGTTCATTAGAAATGAAGTCTATTTTTATTCCCTTTTAGTGTACTTTCTGTGTGAATATATGATGTAGAACATGTTATCATGTCATACATAATACGTGATTTCCAGTGACCTCCATGTTCTTCATTTTAATGGCCGTGCACCATCCTTATCTACTGTGGCCTGAGAATAGCTCTCACCCCCTTCTGTGATGTTCCTTTTTCCCTGGCTTCCATGACAGCTCGCACTTGGGTCTCTCTCCTACCTCTCTGTGCACTTTCTCTCGCTTCACTTTGCTGGTTACTCCTATTCCTCCTTATCCCCTAACATTGCAAAACCCCAGGTCTTCTCTGCTCTCCTTCCAGGCATGATCTCATCCCATCTATATGCCAGTGGCTCCTAAGTGTATATACCCAGTCCTGGCATTTCTCTAAAGCCACATATCTGGCCACCTGCCCTCTCCACTGGAATAGACACCACAAACCCCACATCTTTACAATGGAGTCCTGATCTTTCCCTACAGATCTGTACCACCCACAGCTTCCTCTACCTCAGGAATAGCAGTAGCTCCCTTCCTCAGTTACTCGGGCCAAAAACCAGGATCATTCTTGACCTTTTTCCCCCCTCACTTTTCACATCCAACGTGTCAGGGAATTTTGATGGCTCTAACGTTAAAACAATTCATAATCTGACCATTTCTCACTTCCTCTATGGTTACTACTGTAGCACAACGAACTTTTCACTACTCAACCATTCAAAAGCTCCAGATTTCCCATTGTGAGCAGCAATTCTTACAGTGGTCTATACAGTCCTACCCAGGTGAGTTCTCCATCCCCGGTATGCCACGCGGCTGCCCCTGTCTGACTGCCTTACTCCATACCAGCCCCTGGGCCTTCTTGCTGTTTTTCTAACATTACCACGTACTCTTGCTTCTTGGGACTTTGCACTCGCTGCTCCTCTGCCTGCAACACTCCCCTGTAACACAGCTACCTGGTGGACACCCTGCTTCCTTCAAGCCTCTGCTCAAATGTCACCATTTCCGTGGGCCCTATTGGGACCCCCCTATTTAAAATTGCAGACTCACCCAACTGCTGGCGTTCCTAGCTTCTACTTTTTCTCCTTTTCCCATATATCTATTCGCCTTTGAACATACTGTATCATTTTTGCCCATTCTCCACCATCCGGCATGAGGATGCAAGTCGCATGGCAGCTGAAAGTTTTGCTTTGTTCTCTTACATATCCCAAGCACCAAGAGCAGTGCCTGGCACATAGAAGTAACTCAATAAATATCTAAAGTGCTAAATGCATGCCTAACAACTGAAAAAAATTATAACATATAACAATCAAAAGTCAAGCATTCACAATAGATAGTACAATGCCAATTCATTTGTTAAATATTTTAATTTAGAGGAGATGATTTTTTACAAGTAATATTTGTTTTAAATTATTCTTGCCAGCATTTTAAAAGATTGATTTTTGTATCATTAAGGATGGATGGTGACATTCTGTATTAAGCAAGTTTTTTATTTAAATTAAATGTAATCAACATATACTGTATTATCAGTTTCAGAGGAAGGATTTAGTAATTCATTGGTATTCAATATTAAGCAAGTGTTAAAGAAATAATAGTTACATTGTCATAGAGTTCTAAATAAAATTTCTCATGGAAAATTAAGCATGAAGCAATCGCATCCTCATGATTTAGGTAATAAAATATCCAAAAGAGATAAGCTTAGTTACAGATTGAACTAAGTGGCTCACAGCAAAAACCATTTTTTGCATTGGCAACAAAAGCAAAAACATGGGAAGATTTTTTTTTCTTCAAAGTTTTGGATGTTGTTATTTCTTCCTAAAACACCGTAATTGATTTACCTATGCATGCCCACTGGAAACAAGCAATCAGCAATCCTTTTAATCTCTGGTCTATAGAACCTCTTTTACTGTGGGTTTGTTTTGCCTCATGTTCTGCTTTCTCCACTCGAGAAGTTTTGATCATATCCAGTTTCTCTTAATGAAGGTGATTAGAGGGTGAAAACCAGCAATAACTTTGGGGGGAAAGTAGAAGGTTCCATTAGGCATTGAATTCTATCCAATTTAGTTAAAGCTATCATTGATACTGATTCAGAATTTTATATTAACTCATTGAAAATCTTGAAAAATGATGATGGTGGAGTCAGTGCTTATAACTTAATGATTAAGAATATGTTAATTGCTCAAAAATAATAAAATAGATCTAGATTACAACTCTTCACTCAAGTCACTATAATTTTTCAATAGTTACCGTTCCCAGGATACAATTTTAGGTAGGAAAAAAAGCAAGAGTTAGATGCAATACACAGTGGACCTAATAGGACCTAGAAGCCAGAGTTAAGTTGAAAATTATAGTTCCTAATGTAATTGTGTTGCAGAGCCTTTATGAAAAATACAAACCATGAAATAAAATTTGTATGAAGCCCTTACTGAAACCTCATTTTTATACACTTGCTCTTTGGGTGATTTGCATTTCTAATTTTACATCTTTAGTTGAGTGTGCCATAAGCAAAATTATGAAAACATATTTCTCATTAGTGTAGGTGGAATCCCCTGCATATAATTGAGCCTAATCAATGAATAAGAATTTCCTTTCTGCAATGATTATTGCTGCTCTCCCATAATCTGTATTTTACTTATCTATTAACAATGCTTTAGCACAAACAGGGAAGGAATTATTAATCTTTTAGCTACCAAAATAGCCTAATCATCTCACAACTCCCATTCATAAAAATAAAAATTATTAGAGTAAAATCATGACAGACTACCTCCACAAATTATATGAACAGGAAAATTATAAATTTTCAGAAAAATATATTTTTAATATCATTCAACTGTTTTGCATAAGGCATTTAATGTTATGAAAAAATTTTAAGTTGAACTATGTGCATAAAAACTTATAGTGCTAAAGATACTTATGGCTGTATCTACTGAACTTTCCAGCCCAGCACACCTAACGGTGGAGCCAACATTAAAACTATTTTAAAAATAATCTACCATCAGGGGTAGCTGGGTGGCTCAGTCGTTAAGCATCTGCCTTTGGCTCAGGTCATGATCCCAGGGTCCTGGGATCGAGCCTGCATCCAGCTCCCTGTTTGGTGGAAAGTCTGCTTCTCCCTCTCCCATTCCCCCTGCCTGTGTTCCCTCTCTCACTGTGTTTCTCTGTCAAATAAATAAATAAAATCTTTAAATAATAATAATAATAATAATCTACCATCTGATGCTTATTGTTGCATTGGCTAATGAGTGAGATCCAGTTACATTGAATCTCTTGATTTAAAAACAGAATTGGGCCGACACATTTCAGGGCTTCTCTGATGAGGTGTCACGGTATTTTGATTCAACAGATATTTATAGAACTATGAAGGTACAAATTGGAAGGGATTGGTTTTGTTTTTCAAATGTTTTAAGCTCAGTCAGAAAGACTTCTAGGGGCACCTGGGTGGCTCAGTGGGTTAAAGCCTCTGCCTTCAGCTCAGGTCATGATCCCAGGGTCCTGGGATGGAGCCCCGCATTGGGCTCTCTGCTCAGCGGGGAACCTGCTTCCCACTCTCTCTCTGCCTGCCTCTCTGCCTACTTGTGATCTTTGTCTGTCAAATAAATAAATAAAATCTTAAAAAAAAGAAAGACTTCTAAACATAGATACCCAATATGATGCCATGAGGTAGGAAGGAGCAAAATTTTTCAGGCTCTTGGTGGATGTTTTTATAAGTTCATCCTCTTTTAAGAAGTCAAGTCACCTGTGGCCAGTGATGGATATGAATGGTCTCTGATACACAAGTTAGTCTTCCTTATTGTCTCAGGGAAGAATAAAAGGGCTTTCTCATTAAGAAAAAAATGAGTGGAAGAGTTCTATATTTAGAACTAATGGTATAATTTTGAATTTGTCAATTAAGTAAGAAACCCAAACAACTCATAATGCCTGTGAACTCTGTATGCAGCACTCAATATTTATTTTGACTATAGTGATCTTATTATGAATAATAAGAATATTTATAACTCTACCTTACAGTTGTTGATAAGGGGCTCAGTTTGGGGGAAAAATTCATCCGGGTTTCTACTGTTTCTCACTGTGTTGGTTAAAGTAATGATAACTGTTCTAATGCATGGGGAAAAGAAACTCTTAAGAGCTTAATGTAATAGAAGTTTATTTTTGGATCACATGAAATGAAGTCCATTGGTGGCGCAGTTGGTTGGTGGAGGGTTCTGTTCGTGCAATCATTTAGGAACCCAGGAACAAAGAGAATCTGTCACATTCAACAAATGGCCAAAGTCACCATGAGTATTGAAATCCAGACTGGACATAGAGAAATGAGTGAGTTTTTTAGGGAGGAAGAACAGAATTAATAGGTCAGTCCTGGAAATTTCATTTTATCATTTTTGCCTACCCACAAGTGGCCAAAACTCCATCATATGGCTGCATTTAACTGCAAGGGAGGCTGGAAATGTTACTTGGCTGTCTGCCTAGAAGGAAAGGAATACTCGTTTGGTGAATGACTAGCTGGTCTCTGCCATAGTCATGTTTTGTTTATTGTTGTCTCCATGAAGACAACTAACAATTCTGCATAGAGTTGGAAAATTCTTCCCTGCCCTACATTTCATAAATACATGCAATAAAAAGGTTTTTAAGGTCTTCCCATTTGATGCACATATATCTAAAGAATGGAAATTGCAACCACTGTTGTTTACAAAATTTATGATTTTCACCACTGTGTTAAGTTCCTTAAAAAATTTAAAAAGTGATTCTTTGAAACAGTGCCCTTTGTAAATGATGCAGCAGCTGGGAAATTGTGGGTGAAAAGTAGTCCCAATGAAGGCTACTATACTTTAGCTCTATCTTCCATGATGTGACCACTTCAGTGTACATATCCTTCCGGTTACTTTTCCAAGCAATTTCACACTCACTGAAAAAATGCTTTCTTGAAAAAATCCTCAGCAACTATTTTCTATCAAACAATTGTTCAGAGGTCTTCACGGGGCTCACTTTTTAAATGCTGAGAATCAAAGACAAACATCAAATCACCTAGAGGTTTGATAGTGTCCTTTATGTAAGCTTTAATAAAACTATAAGATAAATAATAGAAGTAACTTGAACCTAACAACTGGTTGTTCTACAATGGTTTTGAGCACTTTAAAAGATGTCCCTTGTTAGTGTCAGTAAATAAAGGCACATTTTTTATAGCTTGCCGACCTCCTTTTGGCTCAAAACAGATTCTAGCATATTTACAGTCCAACTTTTCAACCAATTTTTCTCTTAAAGGAAATATCACCTTCCAAAATTCTGCTTCCAAGATGAACTTTTTTGTTTGCATTTCCTTTCCTCCACTAAGCAGAGTTTTCTTTTTTTAATTGTAAAAAAAGAGAGAGAGAGAGAGAGAGCTCAGTTTTTTTTCTAAATGTGTATGTGTGATTGATTTTAAAATGCCGATGAAGAATGATGGTTTCATGGTGCATAGCCTCATGCTTTTTTATGAGCCAGATGCTAAAATAAATGTAGGCTCATTTACATCACCAAATTAAAAATTGTATTTCAAATAAGAAAGTAAGGGTAGCCTATACAGTTGAGATTCACTGCTGTTTATTCCTGACTGGAAGCATCTGGGCATTAAGTTTCATGTCTGTGACAGCCTTTCAATGTTTCAGATTGTTCCTTTTCATTTATCTTACGTATTTTCACTGGTGTCAAATTTGCACTTCAAAATTCCTATTTTTATCCATGACCCATTTAAAAATATGATCTATTACACTTTACTGTAAAGATATCTATTCACAGAGGTTTAGTACAGCCCTTTCTGCAATAATAAATACAAAATGAAACATAAAAATGTTCATGAGCATGAATTGGTGAAATAGCAAGGATCCACGTATTACAACAAACTACAGCTATCAAAATGACAAAATAGAGCTATTTGTACTGATGTAATCTAACTTGTACTCTGTGAGGCATATCTCTGTGTGTGCATATTTATATATACATTTCCATGTACCTATGCATATGTTTGTATATGCATATTAGCTGAGAAATGTACAGAAAGAACTGTTTCTATGGTTACCTGTGGAGGAATGAAGCTGCAGCATGGAATGCGGATAGAAGCTTTTTACTCTTCATCTTATACCTTTCTTAACTGTTTGAATGTTTTTTTACCATCACTGTCTGATCTCACGTCATTCATCTTATACGTATGCGTGTATACATATACATACGGTATATATACATGTATGTATATATTATGCATGCACAGTCTGGTAGTACCTGTCTCTAAAGAAGTTTTACTATAACTAAGGAATAAGAATGTTAAAGATGGAGAAAACTTCAAACTCCAAATAACTTCGTAGCACTGAAATTCTGCTTTTCATTTCTACCTTGCCTCTGTCTGTTCCACTAATCAGCTAAGCTCATTTCCACCTGAGAGTGAAGGGCAGCAGCTTCTCTAATCACAGCTGGGAAACTTGTAACTGGGAGCCAGGCCATAGCTTTAAACCAGCAGCATCCATGGAAACTAAATACCAGAAATTAGCAGCAGTTGCAAAACGTAGTCCCAGCCCACTCCCCCTCCTTTCTAATTACTCGCTAACTATTTCCTGACTGTGTGCAGCCTGGCTGCAGCGCTTGCGGTAGGAAGAGCGCAGACCTTTTTGAATAGGGCCAGGCTTACTCTGGAATAAGGTGAGGTTACCCAAGACCTAACTGCCGTTAAAGTGAGGTAAGAGTTCCTACTACTTTCATCAAATTCATCCTGCCCCGGAAAAAGATGATGCTAACAGCATTATCTTTTTTAATTATGCTAACAGCATTTCAACAGCCTCCAGAGAAAATGCCTGTTTTCAAAAATGTGGATCACCAAATTGTACTGTATTATGTACCAATCCCTACCACAGAGATTTCAAGGCTTCATCCCAACTTAACTTGTTTTACCCATCTTAGGATTCCAGTCAGTTGTACTCTCCAAATTCTGCTCACCCTTTAGTGCCTAGTACACAATCTCTGGGCCTACAAGCCTTCAAACCCTCATGACTCCTCTGAGCCATTTAAGAGGGCCCAGGTTCCAGCTGGGATCCAGCCTGACACTCCCTCTGAAGGCCTACATTTCCTTCTGTGGCAGAAGGTAGAACCCACAGCTACCCGAACCTGCTATGCACCTAAGTCATCAGAAAAGCTTGTGACATAAATAGATTATTTTTTTTAAAGATTTTATTTATTTATTTGACAGACAGAGATTATAGGTAGGCAGAGAGGCAGGCAGAGAGAGAGGAAGGGAAGCAGGCTCCCTGCTGAGCAGAGAGCCCGATGCGGGGCTCGATCCCAGGACCCTGGGATCATGACCTGAGCCGAAGGCAGAGGCTTTAACCCACTGAGCCACCCAGGCGCCCCATAAATAGATTCTTGATCTGGGCCACGCTGATACCCAGACAGGTCTGAAATCCCTTCTCTGGGTTCAGTGCTTCCGAGTCCCGTGTCCTGGAGCGCTTCCAGTGTTGCCTCCTCCCTTCTTCCTCACAGAGGCGTCCCTACACTCCATCACATGTAACCACCCTTTTCATTTGTGACCTGTCTCCAATTTCTTTAACTCCCAGTTTCCTTCTTATGAACTATTCAAACTGCCTTATTAAGGGCAGTATAAAGGATGCTGGCACCAACAGAGTAAGAGTCAAACCTTTGCTTTGGCCAGATTTCCCTCTGTTGCTCTGCTCCCTGAAGACCTGTGTTTCCAGACTCTTTTCTTGATTCAGGATGAGTGTCCCACTTTCCCAAATGGCCTTCACCAGGGACGGAAGGGGAGTCACCACTAGTATCCATGGAGAGGCTCTTTAGCCCAAAATGCTAGATATAGCTTTTGGGCCCAGAATCCTCCTCACAGGCTCTAAGGCTTAGGACTCTGTGAGCCTCCTCTGATAGATCTCACTCAGAGGGCTGTACTGGTGATGTCATTGATGGGCATTGTTAAATTCTTGTAGGTTTTAGGAAGGGGGCTTCTGTTACTAAGAACTACTCAAAAGATTATTATACACACTCTTAGCAATGAGTAAGAGACCCAGATTAAAAAGAAAATCTTCACTTACAAGGTTTGAGTTGGATGGTTTGATTTAGTGTGAGTTGCAACGACTATGCAGTCAAATGCTCTACCACTGAGCTATACCCCCAGTTGCAACGACTATGAAAATCTTCTGCAATTGTCTTAGAGTTTACATGGGAGGCAACAATTTTTTTAAGGAAAAAAGAGTTGAGTACAATGCCAATGTAACTTATCTTAAGAGACATTAACCTGTAGTCAAGGAAGATTTGGGAAATTTTTCATTGATTGTTCATGACTATTAATACCATTTCAGGATCACCTTGGTGACTCAGTCAGTTAGGTGTCTGCCTTCCACTCAGGTCATGATCCCGGGTTCCTGGGAGTGAGTCCCACATGGGGTTCCTTGTTCAACAGGAAGCCTGCTTCTCCCTCTGCCTGCTGCTCTCCCTGCTTGTGCTCCCTGTCTCTGACAAAATAAACAAAATCTTTTTAAAAATACCATTTCAAAGGACGTGCTAGACATAGAAAGCCATAGTTAAATAATTTTACACGTACCCCATACTCAAATGTTGCAAGATAGTCCATAAAACAAAGTATGAATTTTTATGCTGATAGGTATAGTTGTTCATAGGTTCCTCGAAGTGTTAAATATAATATTGTGGCTTTGATTACATAACACAATTTCGGTTCCCACTCAAATGCAGTTTAACATAATTGCCTGGATTTGGGTTCTAATGTACCTGCCTTAGACTCTCACATAGGTATGCAATTGCTTTTTTCATTACTGAGAAGAATGTTACTATGAGCAGTTCCTGAAAATAGGACAGTATTTCATAGTGCTCTGGAATTGAAAGTTTGTTGTTTATTTGTTATCTTGTTTGCTTGTTTGTGAATGACCATAAAGTGAATCCTCACAAGACAAGGAAAAATACCTTATGTTTCCTTATGGATTTAATCGCTGAAACTTTTATACTATCACTAATGATGTCCTAAGAGTCCTTGGAGCTAAACTGAGAGGGTGTACTGCTCATAAATTTTTATTTAGATGCAACCCTTGTTTGCAAATAAGTTTACAGTCTGGTAAAGAAGCAAAGTCATGATGTACCTGAAGAAATGGATTGAATTTAGACAGTATCTAGAGAATATAGCAAGGGCTTGTGTGGCCCCTTGGGAAGATCATGGGAGAAATTAATGGGAATATTTGAAAAACACTTTCTGGATAGGCCGGATCAAGTCTAAGTTCCAAAAGACAGCTGTGGAATGGTAGGTAAGACAGCAACTTCAAGTGAGATTGGAGATGGGAAAACAATTGAGAATGGAGAATGGCAAAAGAGAGTGTGTCCCATTCTGAAATTCATCAGAACAGCACAATAGTGAAGAGCCTTCACTTGAGCAGACAGCACTTGCTCTTTTATCCTTTGGATAGGTTAACTTTGAGTTCGATGCTTATGGAGACTAATACAGAATGAAAGGAAACATGGCATGATATATTAAATCCAAGAGCCTGGAAACATTGGGTGTATAGAAAGAAAACATGGCAATATGAAAATCAAGTAGGGGAACTTTTAGTAGCAGAAAAGTAGTTCTGTTTTATCAAGAGATAACTTGTATCTTGGTAGCTAGTAGGCACTGGATTTGTTAGGGCTGTGTGTCATCATTTTTACCAGTACTAACACCCCCTACTTATTGAGCCATTACTCTCTGTGCTAATTTACAATGTGCTTATGTGCTTTGTATACCTTATTCACATATTTAATCCTCATAATAAACCCAGGAGTTAAGTATTCTTAGACTCAGTTTTGCAAATGAGAAAGTTAAAGTATTAGAGAGTTTAAGTGACATATGTTGGTTAAGGTCAAGGAGACAATATGTGGCTGAATTTTATTTGGATATAGATTTAGCTGACATAGGGACCTGGATTCCAAACACTATGCTGATTGTTTAGAATAAGGATTACAAATTGATGTCCAGAGCACAAAATCAGCCAGGGGATCTGCTTTGTTAGCCTCCACTGTGTGTTTTCAAAGACTTTGTGCACTTTTATAGAGAAGAGTGTTAAATGGAGTCACTGTGCATCATTGCCTTAAACCGTCTTGACATATAAGATTTCAGCCACTCATTTAAGATTCTAGGTTTAATATTCCCCTAGTTTATCTAAAATTTATTTATATTTAAACTAAAAAGTATATATATGAACACATATATAATTTTACTTATTTTATATACATACATATAAACAAACTAGTACAACACATATTTAAAGAAAGTTCCATCATTTATGCTGAAGAATACAAGAGGAAACATCATTTAGGGAAAACAGTACATTCTTAAAGCATCCAGGGATGTTGATTTTTCAATCTTGAGGTGACAAGTTTCCAAAGATTCCTTTTTTCTATTCTCATTTCCCATCTCGCTTTCCATGAGTAGACACAGCCAGAGGGATTCCCTTCTGTGATCCCCATCCATATGCCTCTGCCAGCCAATTAATTGCTCATTAATGCATCAACCTAGGTGCTAATTTGTTGACAGACAGATGCATTTAAGAAAGAGGTTATAAATACTGTCCCAGTGGCCTTACCTACTCTGGAATGTAGGAGAAACTATAATCACAGTGAATTTATTTTCAAATTTCTTGTCTCAAGTCTGTATTTTCAGCTACGGTGATAATTTCTCTTTAATGTTCTATTGTGACTGCAGTTTGCTTTTGTTTATCTCATCTTCCATTATGGAACTGCATTTTGTTTTCAGAATAAGGACATTTTGAAGGAGTAGCTATTCTTTAAAAATTCATTTTGGACTTTCCCACAAACTGGTGAACCAGTTAATATTCAAATGTTTATAAAATTATGTCATATTCCTAAAGGTCTATAATAAGTCCATTAACTGGAGAAAGAATGGTTGAAAATTTAGATGATATAACCAGTACCAGTCATTTTAATAGAAGTAGTTTCACATTTTTAGCACATAAAAACAATTTTAAGATGGATTTATGAAATTCCAGGTAAACATTATGATTATAAAGCCTCACAAATGGTATCTTAATATCTTAAACAGAATAGCTTATTTTTTAAACCTTTAGCTTCTTTGTCACTTGATAAATCATTTAAACCTTTAGCTTCTTTATTGTCACTTGATAAATCATCAGTGTTTCAGTTATTTCTTTTCAAAGGTCCCAGCAGGACAAGCATGTTTGTTTTAACAAACAACTGTAGGTTTTCATTTCTAGTCACTCAAATAGACAAAAAAGATACCTCAAAACAGCATGAATCCCCCACCACCTTCCTGTGAGATTATAACTCATATATAAAATAATTAGTGTTTTCTAATATCCTATTTTAAGCAGATCACAGATCCTTAACCTAGGATTCTTGAGTGTATGAATGGATTTCAAGGGGCTTTAAAATTGTAAACATACAAAATATTTTCATGGCAGGGCAAGAACTTTCTCTTTCATCAGTTCTTTCAAGAGACCGGAATGCCAAAAAATTTAAAGCTGACTTAGAGGAAGGAAATGAGAAGTTACTGGGATGAGGCTTTCTTATTGAACTGCCCCTTTCCCATAATTTGAATAAGAGCAAGTTGGGTGAATTGGGCTGCTGTTATTCATCCTCAGCACCCAATAGTGGCAAAATATCTTTCCTGAGCATGGTTATTGATTCACTAACTTTCCAATAAGGATTTACTGAATGCCTGCTATGTGTTAGATCATGTTTGCTAAAATAGGGAAATCAGAAGGATGAACAATTTTGAGAGTCAGATGTCAAGTCAAACTGCTGACATGTTAAGCGGGAGATGCTTATGGGGGATCCAAGCAAAGACATCCATGCAGGAGAGAAGGCCAGGTGAAAGACTTAGATTTGGAGATCAGTAGAATATGGGTGGTAAAGACATTAAAGTCCTTTATATATATGAAACTATCCATGTATGTGTAGTGTGAGAAGTGGGTTAAAGGAAAAAACAGCCAAACATAAAATACATATACGTACATGTATATATGTTTATAAATATTTATTTCTTTATTTATTTGCAGATAATTCATTCACACACTTATGGGGACTAAGTAGTCTCTACTTGGCTATCTTTACATTTAATGCTGAAGCCTGAATTTCACTGGTGGGTTGTCAGGGAGAGAAGATGGTAAGTTGGATAGAAGCCCTTGAGTGTGAACTGAGCTTACAGTTTACAAGACATGCAGTCAAGTGGGAAGATTATGAGCAGGCTTGAACTTCACTGAATAGACAAACACATGTCAGTTTTTGCTGCTTTGGACCTTACCAACAAGAATAAGCCAAGGTCCTTCATCATAGAACTAAACATATACATGTCCTGACCAGAAGTCAGAGACACTGAGGGAAGATAGAGGGGAAAAGAGAGCAATTTCAGGCCCAACTGTGACTTCGTGTCAACAAAGTGAGTTGACATATCAGAAGAATGTGCGTGCACATGTACGTGCATATACACACGTATATACACACACAAACACACACATACACACACACACACTGAAAAATGCCTGCTGCTTCCCTTTCATCCTTCCACTAGTATGAGAAAATCTCTCATAGCTTACCCTGAAGGACATATACAAGAAAATGGAATTCTGGGAAATGTAAGTCTAGCCAAATTGGCACATTATAAAGCTATCACATTGTGCACTCTCAAAGATGGCAAGCCTTAGTGGGTACTAGAGTACTGGGTCTCTAATCATTGTGCTTTATGAACATGCTGGTACTTGGGGGATAATGAAGGAAGTAATGTAGAAACCAGAGGGTGGGATCATTGCTTATCCTCACAGCTGTTCCAAGAACATTGTTCACATGTATGTATACAAATTAGATAAACAAGGGGATTAGGATATAATGAATTTACTCAATTTGCCTCTCTACTATCTCCCATCCTAAACAGCCATTCCTAATATCGAAAGGAAATGTCCAATTTGAACTTTTTTTTCAGACAATGTTTTTCTAAGATGAATAGTCTTAGAAGTCTTAGAATAGAATAGGCTTAGAATAGAAGGCTTTCTGAAAACTTTAAGAGCAGTTGAACAAATGGAAGAGACTATGTTGGCTTAAATAAAGGTGAGAGCATAAACACTGTTCACACCTCTTCTCTGGCTCTCCAAAAAGAGCAAATATTGCTATAGGATATAACCTTATTTATTGTCATGAAAAATTCTAAGTGGAAGGGTTTCATTCATACTGTATCAAGCCCCTGTTTTTGGAGTAAAATGTTGATGAAAAGAAAGATGTTGATGGGAGCTAGTTTAAAAATAAGCACAGATTTGGGACTCCTGGGTGACTTAGTTGGTGAAGTGTCTGCCTTCAGCTCAGGTCATGATCCCAGGATTCTGGGATTGAACCCAACATTGGGCTCCCTGCTCAATGTCTCCCTCTCCCTCTGCCTGCCACTCTGCTTACTTGTGCTCTCTCTTTCTATCTCTCTGTCAAATAAATAAATGAAACTTTAAAAACTATAGAAATAGGGGCACCTGGGTGGCTCAGTGGGTTAAGCCTCTACCTTCAGCTCAGGTCATGATCTCAGGGTCCTGGGATCAAGCCCCACATAGGCTCCCTGCTCAGCAGGGAGCCTGCTTCCGCACCACCACCACCCCCGCCTACTCGTGATCTCTCTCTTTCTGTCAAATAAATAAATAATTTTTAAAAAAGATTTTTATTCATTTGACAGAGATCACAAGTAGGCAGAGAGGCAGGCAGAGAGAGAGGAAGGGAAGCAGGCTCCCCGCTGAGCAGAGAGCCCAATGCGGGGCTCCATCCCAGGACCTGAAATCATGACCTGAGCAGAAGGCAGAGGCTTTAACCCACTGAGCCACCCATGCGCCCCATAAATAAAATTTTTAAAAATATATAGAAATAAAATAAAAATAAGCCCAGATTCAACAGAGCTGATATAAAATTTTCATTTGTGTTGAGGAATCCCACACAGTCCCTAACTATGGATGAGGAAGATGTCTCTTCTAATACTTACATTTTGTTAATAATGTTTCAAACTAGTATCACTGATCAATAGTATGTACAATGATATATTTCTCGGCATATTTAGAGTCACAGAGCTGCTCTTGACTGAGAGAGTCCTCTATGACTGTTGACTATTGGAGAAAAGAGATAGTGGAGGAAGATGGTGCATGATCTGTGGTGCTACCTTGAAGTAGAATATATGGTGACATTTTAACCCACTGAGCCACCCAGGCGCCCTTATATGGTGACATTTTAATGCTATAATTTATATTTTCTTAAGTTATAAAAGCAGTATGTTCACACTGTATAAATTTAGGAAAATAAAGACAGATATATAAAAGACAAGAAGGAAATAACCAAGGGGCACCTGGGTGGCTCAGTCAGTTGGGCAGCTGCCTCAGCTCAGATCATGATCCCTGCATTGGCCTGGGATCAGGCCCCACCTGACTCCCTGCTCAGTGGGGAGTCTGCTTCTCCCTCCCCCTGCTGTTGCGCTCTCACTTTTGTATTCTCTCTATCCTCCTCAAATAAAAAAGTAAAATCTTAAAAAAAAAAAAAAAGAAAGAAAGAACCAAGAAATGTCAAAAAGTGCTTTAAAGCTTTATCCATGGGGTTCCTGGGTGGCTCAGTCATTGAGTGTCTGCCTTTGGCTCAGGTCATGATCCTGGGGTCCTAGGGTCGAGTCCTGTGTCTGGCTCCCTGCTCAGCGGGAAGCTTGCTTCTCCCTCTCCCACCCCCCCACCCGCTTGTGTTCCCTCTCTCGCTGTCTCTCTCTCTCCCTGTCAAATAAATAAATAATCTTTAAAAAAATAAATAAATAAAATAAGGCTTTAGCCATGGAATCTTAAGAGGCTCTTTCCTATTTCAAATGAGAAAGTCAAGAAGCATAAATTTGACTAAGTAGTGGTAGAAAAAAGTACTAATCAAGTAATGTTTCAGAATCACAATTTTCTGCTTATAAGAACTACTTATGTTTAATAACTTTATTAATTTTGTCTTACTTTTTGTTATCACAATCTTTTTACTCTGTGGTACACGTGGTCATGCTAAATTAAAGTATTGGATCAATTAACTTAATCAGATCAATGAGTATTTTCTTTTTTTTTTTTTTAATTTTTTTTTTACTCATTTGACAGAGGGAAATCACAAGTAGGCAGAGAGGCAGGCAGAGAGAAGGGGGGAAGCA